>JABACO010000009.1:6622493-6815420 GCA_013339895.1 Ephydatia muelleri
ACAGTGGAGGCGCGAGCACTGAAGGCTCAAATAGTGGAAGCATGAACAGTGGAGGTACGAATAACAGGGGGGGGGGTTTAGATACAAAACAAGAAGTGGATGGTGAGCTCAAGAGAAGACAGCTACGCATCTCTTGGTCGCACCTTATGCCCAGCAGCAGCTTAGTAATGGATTCTCCCAGCCTACCCAATTAAGAATGTACAATTGCTGATGCCACAGTGTTTGAGTACTTCTTGGCTTGTTTTCCCTCCAATATTATTGATGAGATATGTTTTGATGACACAAAAGGGACGGGAGCAAAGAAAAGACTGGCCATTTACTGTCACTAAAGGAGTTCTTATGGACCACATGGATCTTCCCATTCAAGACTACTGGGATGGGTCTCTGTCCACCAAGTATGAAAGTTGCTCAGCTTTTGTGAAGCATGACGTTGGCGAGTTTGGATTAAGCTATGGAAGGTTTCGCAGACTGATGCAAGTATTCACTCTACCACAGTACCCAGCCTCAACATGATCCCTTTTGCTTTATTTGAAGGTTTATATACGAATGGAATGTGGCAATGCCACATTGTATTTGTCCAGGCAGATTTCTAGTGGTAGACAAAAGTATGGGCCAATGGTTAGGTAAAGGGAACTCCCCAAAGTGGTACTGCAGATGGTAAGAAAAGAAAAGATGCATCAGCTATGTTTATGTGCTCTGCATCAAAGCGGAGAGCTATGCAAATTGAAGGAGTTACACCACAAAACCTAAAGCAGCAGTCTGCCCTGAGACGGTGAAGTGATAGTACAGAGACTACGTGTTTACTTGTATTGCATTGTTGCTGTTTTCAAACGCACGTCATTGGATTTGCATGAGAATAATTGCAATGAATATCATTGTCCTACAGAGGACTAATTTGTGTACACCTGTATACATTTTACTGCAAAACTTTCCTGATACAACCACATGAATAATTTCATATCGTATAGGTACTATATCATGCCCTCTATCACTTTCATTGTAAACATGTAATATGTGTACACAAATTAACACATTTATATGTAAACGTCAGTATCAAAAATTAACAACATGTGTTTGATGTACATAAAAAATAAGCAAGGGGAATAAAATTTGTCATATTCAGAACACTCCTCACGTTCGTTTTATCATCTAACTTTTTACAGTGTTCTGCAGTGCTATAGATGTCAGGACTAAGCTTGTTATTGCATCCAGCCCAAAATCAGCATATTCATGACACATTTATCCACAGGTTAACACCACCATAGGGGTATAAATTTTAATAACTTGTGTAAAATGCTCACTGCTGGTATGAGATATAATGCAGCAAAATTAAAGGAGTAATTTGTACACATTTCAGGATGCAAATAGACAATATGCTTCTTTGCATAAAAAAAAAGAAAGATCATATCGAGGAGGGGGCAAGAAATACTGTATGGACCTCCCAGTCCAAATATTGTAGAGCTTAAGAAGTGGATTATGAATCTGCTTTCAATATAAAAAATTGGACTTAGAAAAAAAGATACGAGGGATTAAAAAAGAGGCATTACCCACTACTAAAATTACATTTTAAGAAAGATTTGATGGATTTAACATGTAACCCTCTCGTGGTTGTTTCCTAATTTGATTTGTGATAGGTGTGGCAAGCAAATATTACAATTAAAAGCAATTAAATTGATACCGTAAGACGGCACTATGATTCCGATTCTTGCAACAGAAGATTGAAACGATGATCCAGCAGCCACCTGAAAAGAGGCAGCAGCTGTGCACGAGTGCTGTGACTGTTGCTTCTACCGAGGAACCCGTTGCTTGCAAAGAATCTGTTCTTAGTGTAGCGGAACAGAATCAGAGGTTGTCTAAGCTTTTCTGTCAGGGGTATTAGCCAGATGTGCCTTCTCCCTTCGTCCATAACTGGGCATTTGCAGCACACGGATTGCAGCAGCAGTTTCCTTTCACCTTTGAGCAATTGGGCTGAGGACTATGAGCAGGAGAAGAGCTCATGATGGACCTCACCAGGTTGAAAGATGATGCTACATCTGTTACCGACCTCCCTCTCTTTTGGAGCTAAGTTTCTCGCAGACTAATAAGGGATTATATATTCATTACTAAGTAGTTTCGTAAGTGCTAATTGTAGGTTTATGTTCTCATGATGCACTCCCAGGTTGAGTTCTTGGAGATCACTCATAGATAACACATGTCATTTTAAAGCAGGTACCTCATGATACACTGTATATGAAATAACTCGTATGGGATCCTATCCGACTTTGCATAGGTGGACATACACTTTCCCAGGGCAGCATAAAGCTTTATTCTGCACCTTTTCACAATGTATTTTAAGAATAAGGTGTAGTGCAAATACTAAGGAAGGCGTTTCCATGCAGGACACTGCACATTTAAGCGACAGACATGCCATATAATGTCGCGTTACAAATATGGCAAGAAGGTCGCTGGTGTTGGAAGAGTTGAGCATGTGCACACAACACGTCTGTCACTAGCAAGCATGTAACAGTTCCCATACATGTATGCCTCTAAGCACAGAAACATTCGAGGGCACTGACTTGTGAAGGTTCTCCACTCCCTCCAAAGTCACACCCACACATATATCTTTGTGGCACAACACTATCTGATCTTTTTCTGGTCATCGATTCAGAAACTAGCCTGTAATGTAAACCTTCAGTGTGTTAGAACACAGATGTGCAGCACTAAACATATGTTAGTGCATTTGTGAGTTAAAGGTAAAAATTGATTTCAAAACATTTAGTAGTGAATATATGTACAAGGCACACAGACAAGTTTTGAGAGCTCATTGATTTTGTGCATGTTTGTCAGACAACTTGTTTGGCTGCCTAAATGGACTGCATGATGTCCAGTGCCAGGCAGGAAGCTTTGAACACGTGGTTTCTGAGCACTTCTTTAAGGCACAAGAGTTTGTGTGCCTGACTAGAGATCCAATCTCCTTATACAGCTTGTGTGCTAGATGAGGGTATGTCACACCTCGACCACTTCTAAAGTAGTATTCTTCTATCATTAACTTGTTACTTACGAACACATATGGGATTATAGGGACGGCATTAACCATTTCAACGCATCTCATGCATCATGGTTGTGTGGTGCCTCTCTCCAGACCCATCACTGCTTGGCATAAGCAGGATGGTGCAGGAAGATTCTGATGTGATCATCAAACATAATCCATCCCATCAATCACTGCAGTATTCATGCAATGTACATGTGGGGTGCTCCATGAAAATGGCTTCGTAAACAATTAATTTTCAAAGTGACAAAATCATTATAAATTAATTTATTCATTTAATCTGTGGTACTGGTACTTTCATGCAAACAATTGACTGCTTCAATCTGTTCTCTATTCCCCCCCCAAATAACACCATCCCCCGTGCTAACCTCAACAGATGCCAGCTTCTCTTGACACTTGTGAAGGGCATGTATAACCTTCTTCTTCTGATGCCCTACCTTCTTGAGCTCACTGTCAGCACGAGACTTTGAGGATAGGACCGCGCCTAACCAATGAAAACATGAATACACAGACATCTAACCAGTGCAAAAATTAGAACAACAGAAAAACATGAGAATATTATTACAACCCATCATATACCACAAAATTGACTGATTGTTCGTTCCATGCTGTGTGCGGAACATTTAAATGAACATCATTGCTATTTGACATATTGTCTGATACATGTACATCTTAGAAAACGCAGACGAGCTTGATGTCATGCAGTGTACAGTAGACACCACCCAATCAAAGAACATTTACATGTACACCACTGCAGATTGCTAATCAGTGAACCGCCATTCCTTCTATTCTCATTAACAATGCCACTTTTAAAATTGTCCTACATGTGGGGTCAGCAGTCATTTGTTTGGGGATGACCAATTATGTAATGTTTCCTTTCCCCTGTAGTTATGCTGGTAATGACGGAAATTGATTTGTGCCATTTACATATTGGAGCGCACGGATAGAGCTTTCCAAGATTTTTAAAAATTATTACCTCCGGTTTAACCTGAGGGCTTGTATACATGTATGTACGTAGTTGTAATGAGGGAGGTGTGGTTGAAAAGGAAGAGAAGGGGGTTAAAAATGAGGGTTGGGGGGCATTGGGTTGATTCTTTCCTATTCTGGGGACAGTGATGCAGTATAGAATGTGCAAAACCAATGATGCAAAAGCATACACGATGAACCTTATTAACTAACCACCGATCACATGAACTGACCGTTGAAGATTCGCACCACACGCCACAATCGCAGCATGATGAGCAGACCGGCAGCATCAAATGCCTGCTCCTCCTTCCTGCAGAGGGGTAACACATCATACCCCTGGCACATGCCACCCTATACCCTCCAAGTCATAGTTATGACACACACACACACACACACACACACACACACACACACACACACACACACACACACACACACACACACACACACACACACACACACACACACACACACACACACACACACACAGTATGCCACACAAACACACACATAAACATGCACACACACACACACACACATAAACATGCACACACACACACACACACACACACACACACACACACACACAGTATGCCACACAAACACACACATAAACATGCACACACACACACACACACACATAAACATGCACACACACACACACACACACACACACACACACACACACACACACACACACACAGAGTATGCCACACACACACACACACAAGGTATATGCACACAGACCATCAAACATAGACCAGTACGCACAGTAAAATGGGTAATTAGTTCATTACGAATTGTCATAACATCTTTGCACAAGGAAAGTAAATGACCTCTGTACTGTGCATAATGTTAGACTCGCAAGAAGCACAAATGAGTTGTTTGTAAGTTGAAACATTTGCAACATGGTAATCAAATGTTTGTACTGAAACCAGCTTTGTACCATTGAGCTACAGTACTGTGAACACCCACTCACTGTGATGCAACGTCAAGAATCCATGACAACAGGACAACTGTGGCGTCAAAGACCTCAAATTTGTGAGTAAAAAATGGCATTCCAAAAGCAATTATCTTCATAATTATCTGAAAAAGCAGTGAGAAAGCATATTCACACACATGTGCACACACATACACCCACACACTCACTTCCACCATGAAGATGCACAGAATGGCAAGACTGAGAGCATGGAGAACAGCTGCTGGATTAACACCTATCTCTTCAGTGCCTACAGTGAAGTGATGCATTTCAAATACACACATTCTCGCTCCTTGCTTCCCACCCATTCTCGTTCCTTGCTTCCCACCCATTCTCGCTTACCACCCATTCTCGCTCCACAAACACCATTAGGAAGAACTACAATCCCTCTCTTTACTGACCACAGCAAGACAGCATTCTCTGTCCTAATTTTACAAATACGTTTATGACAATCACACACATCCAAATGAGTGCACATCAGAATTACAATATACAGTCACGTGAGACTTGACGACAGTATACATCAGTTTGAAATCTAGAATGCTACAGAGAACGACATTTGTAAACGTATACTTTCAGCATACTGCTGAAAAGCTCAGTTCAAGCCTTTGATTATCTTGCCGGTCCTTTGACTAAAATAGACATGCCGGTCCTTTGAACTAAAACAAATACTGGCAATGGTGGTGTAAAAAGGATGCAAGGTTCCAAGGGTGAGTGAAAAGACAAATGAACAGACCTACACTTAGCATGTTTACAGGACGTTAAAAAGTACATGTGCTAAATATACTCTTGTTTCCATCCCTTTACCCCATCAATCCTACATCACATCAACTTTCTCTCGAAGAGAATGCTTTTTCATTGGTTTATGCTCAGTGCTTTGGCTCAGGGCTGAAACTTAGTCTTTGTTTCACCATTGTCGTGATAGCTTTTGTGGCACAGGTCTGGGTACTCTGCATACTGTGCAGCTCTACTCCTTGCACGGTATAAGAGGTGTGGCTTATCGTATGTCTCTTGTATCTTGTTAAATGGCATGGACATGGATCATGTCCGGAAACATTTGAAGCTACTAGAATGGATGGCAATCTTTTGTAATAGTACCGATTTTGAGCAATACGAAGAAATAAAAACAGGACTGGGAACGAGAGCATGTTAAGCATGCCTGTCTTTATTTCGCTTTTACCCAATGTGGAATGGTTAGGTTTTGCATTCTCACTTGATTCCCTGCACACAATAGCAATCCAATCATTTGTTGTCATACACAGGCTTTTTAATGACATTCATTATACACAACACACACATGTATGCAAAGATTCGTGCACACATACACATGCACACATATGCAAAGATACCGTTAACTTACTTCTCAAGCAAATCAATCGTCCAACTTTGAAGCCACACTTACAGAAGCCGGTACCGTTCCCGGCTGATATGTTGATGCCTCGGAGAATGAGCTCAGCGTGGGGTGGACAGAAAGCCCTGGACACATTATCGTAGTGACAGAACTCAGCCTCAGGGAGCAGGCCTTTGGCGTGGCAGTAAATGGTTCCTGCATGGTGCACATGGGAATGGCCACATCATCTACACAACAAGGTGCACATGGGAATGGCCACATCATCTACACAACAAGGTGCACATGGGAATGGCCACATCATCTACACAACAAGGTGCACATGGGAATGGCCACATCATCTACACAACGAGGTGCACATGGGAATGGCCACATCATCTACACAACAAGGTGCACATGGGAATGGCCACATCATCTACACAACAAGGTGCACATGGGAATGGCCACATCATCTACACAACAAGGTGCACATGAGAATGGCCACATCATCTACACAAAACCAAGACCCACACTCCAAAGCTCACTAAAGCTTGTGGAAAAATAGATGATTCTAAAGTTATCCCCCCTACACTTTGAGAGTGTTTGTATTGTTGAACTAGTTTTTTTTTTTCCCTCTCCATTCGCTGCTGACTCACTGCGCTGATAGGCAAGCCACACGGACACACGAGGAGCACACTTACAAAGGCACAGACACATGGGGAGCACACTTACCAAGGCATGGACACACGAGGAGCACACTTACCAAGGCACGGACACACGAGGAGCACACTTACCAAGACACGGAGACACGAGGAGCACACTTACCAAGGCACGGACACACGAGGAGCACACTTACCAAGACACGGACACACGAGGAGCACACTTACCAAGGCACGGACACACGAGGAGCACACTTACCAAGGCACGGCGGACACACGAGGAGCACACTTACCAAGGGCTCCCACTTCCAGGAGAAGCTCAAACAAGACGATCAGCGCGTCCACTACGACGAGGATGATGATGATGGTGTGAATGGTGGTGCCATGGAGTGCAACCTTCATCTGACCCTGCCATCTGGGCATGGGGGGAGAAATGGTGATATTCAAAATGCTATCAAAGAAATGGGTGAGATAGATACCAGTAAAAATTTGTGTATGTGGGGGGGAGGGGGATGAAGGGACAGGGGGGAGAGACGGAGGGAGAAATAATGAACTGAAGTGGAACAAATTCTTCGCATATCACTATCTCCACAATGTGCACGATTGTTACGCATAAAGACACAAACCCATGTACAGTAACATCTAAGGTTCAAAACTGCCTGCAAAGGAAGGTAGAGGGACAGAGCAGTAGCACCTCACTGAATTCCATATCACGCATTTGTTGCTGTTCCAACGCATCAGTTACAGACTCATAGACCACCTATACAATAAGCTCCCAATAAAACAAAACTATCCTGAGGACAAATTTCGCACACCGCTGAGAATAAAAGAAGATTGGATGCTTTCATTCCATGCACACAGTAAGTTGTAGGTTGTGATAAAGCACACCCTCACACCAGATGGCAGAACCACCTAATCATTCAAAGAGGGCACCCTAGTCTTACACAAACCTGTGGTGCGTGTGTCAGCAAGTGAGCATGTGAGTATGAGGTAGTGAGCCAAATCAGATATGGCAGTCACGGACAACAGCATGCTAAAACATCCTGGTCTACAAACTCCCAGGAAATATTAACGTAAACAAAGAGTAGAGAAAGTTACTGATCTGGTTGCAAGCATTTAGGACATTTCTGCGCTGGCCTTATCCCTGATTTGTAGGCATTTCGACTCACTTCAATCACTCACACATCTACATGTACACAGGCACAGTGATAGGCTTGTGTTGGCTGTGATTGGTTGCACTGGTTTCCTAGGTAACAAGTGGTGGGATAGCACCCACAGTTGAGTGCTGAAACAAAGGGTTGAAAGGGACCTCAATAGACATTGGGTTCAATGATGTTCAAAAAAACGGCACAACTCCACATTAACCTAATATGGTCATCGAGCAAAAAGCAATATTGAAGGTAAGGATGGAACTGGTCACCAGACACTCTCGAGTTCAAAACTAGACTAGATGAGGCCATGTTTTAACCAGTCTGTCACTACTCCACTTGCAGTAATCCCACTATTTAAACACTTCCCTTACTAGTCACACACCAACACACCGTACGAATCAGGAGTACACACAATATGTTAAGTACAAGATAAATTAGGAAGCACAAGGGTTAAGTAGTGTTCATAAAGGTATGATAGAAAGAGGGAACGAAACACACTTTGATAGATCCGCAAAACCTTCAGTGCCGGATCCCCCCCCCCCTCAATCGAAAAACGAGTGAACTCACGTGAGGTGCTCCTCTTCCGCGATACTCGAGTGGACTGAGTCGACGTCATATTTCTCGTCGATGCTGCTCGTCTCTGAGTCCTCCGCGGTCACTATCTTCACCTGGTCATCCTCCTCCACCGTGTGTCCAGCCTTCTTTTGGTACGTCACGTGTCCCTCTGCCGTGCTGTCAAAATAATGAGGCGGTAAAGAACCGTCCACGTGCCTGTACGCCACAGTAGAGGCGAATTCATGCTGCGCCATTTGACAACGTGCTGACTTCAAACCCTCGCCATCTATATATACTAATAGTGCAAAAAGAAGAAAAAAACAGAAGCCGTGCAAAGGCCCAGTCGAGTCCAGTGCTGCTGACTGCACCTGTGCTTACTCTACACAGACACAGGGCAGGATATCCTCCTCGCATGCAGCTCTTACCGGTCACGCTTCTGTTCCTCGGTCGCCATAATTGGCGCGCGGCTGACAAATATTTCGTATCCTATAGTCGGTACCGTAAATCTTTTGTCCAACGATCTGACACCTGATAAACTTGTTATCTGAACCTAGGTTCAATATATGATTGATTGAAGATTGATGAATATCATAACAAAAACTTCACTCGCGTCTGGAGGGACAACGGAGAAACGGATCGCTTATCTCTTTGTCGCGATGGAACGAGAACTCAAAGATCTACAGTTCTACGTTTGTTCCGTGTCATAAAACGATGTGCTTTTAGAGAAAACGAATTTCTTTTTCTCGTGCCCACTCCCAAAATAATTCTTGGTCGTCTTCTTCTTCTTCCTTAGAAAGGTATAACACGAGCTACAAACGGTTTTGAAGAACGGCAATAGCACCAATATATTCACCTGCACGTTATCCTTTAAGGTCATATAGACACCTAGAAAGAGAAGTACCTAATGCGGTTGCAAGTTCTATATAGGAATTGGTATGAGGTTTATTTGGTTTATTATTGTTCAATGAAGTTATTTGTACAGTCCAACCTGCACGAAAGTTATTTGGGGTTACTATCGCAGTTTAATCGATACTTTGGCTAGTGAAGTTAAATGCCTTCGCGTAATCAAAAGAAGAGATCTAAGCAACGAGCGGAATACCTTCAAAAGCAAGACGATATTTTATCATAAGAAAACAAGGCTAAAGCCCGAGCGCGCTACAAGGCCGATCCCGAAAAGAAGAAGGCCTCTGTACGCGACAGCTACAAGGCCGATCCCGAAAAGAAGAAGGCCTCTGTACGCGACAGCTACAATGCAGATATTGAATCTAAGCAATCTGCTAAAAGGCAGCGATATCAAGAGGACGTCGAGGAGAACCGCGCTGCTAAAAGGCAGCGATATCAAGAGGACGTCGAGGACAACCGTGCTGCTAAAAGGCAGCGATATCAAGAGGACGTCGAGGAGAACCGCGCTGCTAAAAGGCAGAAATACGAGGACAATTCAGCTGCCATTAAGGCATCTGAAAGGAATCGGTATTGGAATGACCCCGCTGTCCGATTGGCTAAACGTGCTGCCGAGAGGAAGCGGTATCAACCACTACCACCCAAAGGTATGTGATGGCATGTTGTATTGCACTAGCATTAAAAAGCTATAGGAAGATGTGCATGCAACATGTATACAGCACGCATGTAAGGGATCTGCACAAAACCATTCACTTCATATGTAAAGCATGCATGGTGACCCAACTGTTGTGTACTATTGAATATTGGGGTGTCATCCATTAATCTGATGTACAAAAAGGCTTCCTTATCTGATGTACAACGGCAGCCCGCCTGCAACTGTGTATGAATTTAATTGCATTTGCTACTGAAAACAGTAGACCTCAATGGTAGGTGTGTAGTGGCAGAGGAGATAGGGGACAGAGATAAGGATACCATGCACCCCTTGAAATAGAAATGTACAAATGAGTGTCATGAGCTCACTAGTGAAGAATTAGCATTTGTGTGGAGGACAAAGTCACTGTTCCAAATGTCCATTCATCATTGGAGGGGAGGTCATTCCCATGTAAACATTGTTAACACCTTTTAATTTGGAGCAGGAACAACTTCCTCCAATTTTCAGACAATGACACCTTTGGGGGGGTCATGAGTTATGCAGTGAATAAAATTGGACCAATAGAATTTTAGCACAGCTGGCACACAACCACTCCCCCTTATCTGTGAGGTCATGAATATGTAGACCAATTGGTGATGTACCAATGAAATTTGACCAATAGAATTATAGCACAGCCGGCACACATGTAAAGGCTTTTCATGTATAAAAGCGACTCACTTGCCAAATAGTGCACTTTGCTTGCTGAGAACGAAAAAGGTAAAAACTAAAGTCCGCTACAGCATCGAGGAAGTATATAGAAATGCGGTAGTCCGATGAAGCAGATATATCAAGGTCCATGCATCAATGGATAGTATTTTTATCTGCGATACCGGGATTATGTATTTACATGATGTTATCGCTATGTAGAAGCAGAATTTTTCAAGACCAAAAATCATTAATTCTTTTAATTCCATATTTTGGACTCATTTCGGTACCGCGTTGATTTTTTTCCTCTATAGTCTGTTTCTATGGGGCTTGAAGTACAAGCTGAAATTTTTCGCACATTTTAACTGTGTTCCGCTCTTAAGCTACACTTTTCTTTCACCTTTTTACGTGGCTTGTATCAATCTGCGGTTGCAAAACCAACCATGAATTTTTAACACTTGAGACCCCGCACAACATCACGTCATCAATTGAAGATGGCTGTTTCAAGTGAGGACGCGAGCTTTTTAAACTTGAGATCCCTGGAGACTACAATCGCAGACTTGAAAAGCAAAAGGCCTCGCGCCCTTACAGAGGAACAAAAGCTAGATATTCTCGTTGCATACCACTCGCTGCAAGCCGAAGATGCCAAGGAACCGTTGGAAAACCCTGCACAGAAGCCTAAGGGACATTACCAACTACGGGTCTCTGCATTACTTGGTTATTCGACAAAAACAGTCGGACTGGTGTATCGTGATTGGCATCACCATCAGCAGATTCAAGTAGCCATGCCACCGCCAATCGTCTTCCTAAACAACAGCGCATACCCAAGTCGAATGACGTTCTCCTTGCTGTGCGTACCCTTGTGCGAGAGAAGCGCTCAAGTAACGAACGGGTCGTTGCTCGTCACGTGTTAGATCTGATGAGGCAGCGGAAGTGGCTAGTTTAAACAGCTCGCGTCCTCACTTGAAACAGCCATCTTCAATTGATGACGTGATGTTGTGCGGGGTCTCAAGTGTTAAAAATTCATGGTTGGTTTTGCAACCGCAGATTGATACAAGCCACGTAAAAAGGTGAAAGTAGGGGAAAAAACTGTAGCTTAAGAGCGGAACACAGTTAAAATGTGCGAAAAATTTCTGTTTGTACTTCAAACCCCATAGAAACAGACTATAGCGGAAAAAAATCAACGCGGTACCGAAATGAGTCCAAAATATGGAATTAAAAGAATTAATGTTATTTGGTCTTGAAAAATTCAGCTTCTACATAGCGATAACATCATGTAAATACACACTGCAAAAACAAAAGCGCGACTATCACTCGCCCGAGCGAGTGATAGTCGCGTTAGACATAGCACTCGCTATAACGAGTGATTCTCACCCGACTTTACCACGAGTGATAGTCACGCCTTAAATCGAGTGAAGTTCACTTATAATTATCACTCGCTTGACAGAGTGAGATCACGTGCTACAAAAGGTGCGGTTCATTGTACGCGAGTGACTTGCAATCGTTATTACGAGTGCTATTCACCATACAAACATAATGAAACTTTTTTTCCATCGCAGCGTACAAACAAACAAAAGCAAATAGTACGGTTAGCAAAATTGCTAAACTGCTTCTATAGACTTCCAATTAGGCTGAATGGGAAACCTGAAGATATAAGAGATAAGAAAGAACTTTAAAGAACTTGTGCCTAATACATGAAACACTGTACAAACCTTGTAAAGGATCCTTTGCTATGGAACACAGCAGATGCTGTAAATGTTAAACCTCCACAATCGAACTGATGTGACCTTCGCCCCACATGTAGCTAGCTAGGCATCAAGGACAAAGATTTGAGAATGCGTGACTTGTAAAGTGGAGTACATAGATTAGTGTTGAGACACACACACAAACACACACACACACACACACACACACACACACACACACACACACACACACACACACACACACACACACACACACACACACACACACTGGTTCCTTAACCAATACATTACAAAAACTGGACACTTGGTGAGGCCATATCTTCTTACACCTAGTGCCCAGGCTATACCTGCCTATATCCCTAGTGCCCAGGCCATACCTCTCTATCTCTGTGCACCAGAGAACATGTACTTGCTCCTCCCAATCCACCCGCACAAGGAATATGGCCTTCTTCGTCTGTTTGATAGAGTTCATCTTGGTTATAATGGTGCCTAGCTTAATGAACTGGAATACAAGGAAGGGGAGGGGAGGGGGAAGGTATCTGAGGGGAGGGATAAGGTATCCCACCCTCTGCCCCTTCTCCACAGCCACCTTGACTGAATCAGGATCAATCTCCAAAGCAACATATCTATCTCAATGCCGAGCTCTTTAAGCACCAGTAATCCTGAGGAGAAAGAAGGGAATCAGGTACCTCATGCACAAAGGAAGCCCAACCTCTCTCCCCTTAGGTATTTCCTCAACATCCCTTTCTCCTCCTCCTCCTCAAACATGATCCCAACTGACCTGTAGCAATGCCATCGAACAGGCCAAGCACTCAGATTGGTCTTCTGCTGTCTGCTGGGACGAGGGGACAAATGGGTGGAGGTTCCTAGGGATGTTGGGTGTAAGAAAGGTTACAGAGGGACATGTGTAGTGTGTGGAGGGACATGTGTAGTGTGGAGGGACATGTGTAGTGTGGAGGGACATGTGTAGTGTGTGGAGGGACATGTGTAGTGTGGAGGGACATGTGTAGTGTGTGGAGGGACATGTGCATTGTGGAGGGACATGTGCAGTGTGTACTAACCTTAAACAGATCAATCCCCCTCAATGGAAACATATCATGCATCGCCTATTAATCCCCATCGGAGAGGTGGGCATCTATAAGAATGCAACGCATGCATCATCTGAGGGTGTGTGCTAACACATACACGTGTACTAACCTTAAACAGATCAATCCCCATCAATGGGAACACATCAAGCGTCGCCAGTCGATCCCCATCGGAGAGGTGGGCATCTATAAGAATGCAATACATACATTATCAGAGAGTGTGCTAACACAAACACATGTACTGACCTTAAACAGATCAATCTCCAACACATCAAGCATCACCAGTTGATCCCCATCGGAGAGGTGGGCATCTATAAGAATGCAATGCATCCATCATCTGAGGGTGTGTGCTAACACATACACGTGTACTAACCTTAAACAGATCAATCCCCATCAATGGGAACATATCAAGCGTCGCCAGTCGATCCCCATCGGAGAGGTGGGCATCTATAAGAATGCAATACATACATTATCAGAGAGTGTGCTAACACAAACACATGTACTGACCTTAAACAGATAAATCTCCAACACATCAAGCATCACCAGTTGATCCCCATCGGAGAGGTGGGCATCTATAAGAATGCAACGCATCCATCATCTGAGGGTGTGTGCTAACACATACACGTGTACTAACCTTAAACAGATCAATCCCCATCAATGGGAACATATCAAGCGTCGCCAGTCGATCCCCATTGGAGAGGTGGGCATCTATAAGAATGCAATACATACATTATCAGAGAGTGTGCTAACACAAACACATGTACTGACCTTAAACAGATCAATCTCCAACACATCAAGCATCACCAGTTGATCCCCATCGGAGAGGTGGGCATCTATAAGAATGCAACGCATGCATCATCTGAGGGTGTGTGCTAACACATACACGTGTACTAACCTTAAACAGATCAATCCCCATCAATGGGAACATATCAAGCGTCGCCAGTCGATCCCCATCGGAGAGGTGGGCATCTATAAGAATGCAATCATACATTATCGGAGAGTGTGCTAACACAAACACATGTACTGACCTTAAACAGATCAATCTCCAACACATGAAGCATCACCAGTTGATCCCCATCGGAGAGGTGGGCATCTATAAGAATGCAACGCATACATCATTTGAAGGTGTGTGCTAACACAACAGAACAAATCATCAATGGGAACACATCATGCATCGCCAGTCGATCCCCATCGGAGAGGTGGGCATCTATAAGAATGCAATACATATGGGTGTGTGTGCTAACACATACATGTGTACTGACACACACGTATATACGTGTGCAGCTCTCTTGCATCTGCGACAATAAAAGGCAGCTCCAATATCACCATCAACGGAAAATAGGTGGCTAGTCGGGCGTAGAAGTCCGGCTAGGGGGAGGGGTACGAACTTCTTTATTAATACAGTACAGAGTTGACTGTATCGCACATGGCGATCACTACCTATCGGAAACAAAGTATTAACAGCTGACTTGTTACAGCGGACTTCGACTTGATATACACGCAGCTAAACTTATAAAATGACGTAAATGAGATATACGGTAAGCTGCATGAAAAATAAAGCGTGACTGTCACTCACTTAGATTTTCACTCGATAGAGGCGATTAGTGTTAATAATGCATTGAGTGCCTTTCACTCGATTAAAATTTCACTCGTTTAAGTTCGAGTGACAAATGAGTGAAAATCGCTCTTTTATTTTTGCAGTGCATAATCCCGGTATCGCAGATAAAAATACTATCCATTGATGCATGGACCTTGATATATCTGCTTCATCTGACTACCGCATTTCTATATACTTCCTCGATGCTGTCGCGGACTTTAAATCCTTGCACTTTGTTTCTATACTCTCTGTCAGATGCAGTGCTGCCCCCCATACCGTCCGCCGCCAGCAGTAGCAGCGCTGGCCGCTGCCACCACCACCTGCATGGCTCCCATGGCCTGAACCAGGCTGCCGAGGTCAGAGACGAGGCTTGGGGAGAGGAAGAAGACAAGCCAGGGGAACCGTACAGTACATCATCTGAACCTGCGTCAGCAGGTTCAATATAGGATTGATTGAGGAGTCATGAATGTCATTAAAAATTTTCAGTTGCGTCGCGAGGGACAACGAAGAAACGGATAGCTTTTCTCTTTGCAGCAATCGAACGACAACACCAAGATCTACGTTTTGGTGCTAGTTTCATGTCATAAAACTATGCCCTTCTAGACCAACTAAGAACCTGTTTCTCGTGCCCATGCCCAAAAAAATTGTTGGTCGTCGTCGTCTTCTTCTTCTTCTTCTTCTCCGTCAAGTATAACTCACGCTAGGAATGGTTTTAAAGAACGGCGATAGTACCAATCGCTTCAGAATTTACCGGCGCGGTGCCCCTTAAGGTAATAAAGAAGCTACAACGAAAAAGTACTATATACGGTATGGGTATATTACTATGTTCTAAATACAGGAGTATGGATAATTTAAGTGCCGCCGCCGCCTGCAGCAGCGCTGGACCCACGGCCACCGCCAGCAGAAGTGCCGCCACCGCCTGCAGCAGCGCTGGACCCACGGCCACCGCCAGCAGAAGCCCCGCCACCGCCTGCAGCAGTGCTGGACCCTCCGCCACCGCCAGCAGAAGCGCGGCCACCGCCTGCAGCAGCGCTGGACCCACCGCCTGCAGCGTTACCCCCGCTGATGCTCCCCCCAATGCTGCCCCCGCCTTTTTTTACTGCCCCCGCCACCCGCATGGCCTTACCCCGGGGGGGGGGGGGGGGGGGGGGGGGGGAGAAGAAGAAGAGGAAGAGGCCGAGGAAGAGGAGGCGGCAAAACTATTTATTTTATCAAAAACAACTACACTTATCACTATTAATTTTATTGTTATTGTAACATTAATTTTACATACGTATTTATTAAAGTTATATAGTAACTTGTGGTCGGGGCAATGCACAAAGCGTTCGTAAGGTATAGACATTTTGTCCATTGCACATCGTTCCTCATCACATTACAGTTATGAAGCTTCGTTGACACGGAGAAAAAAAAACTTATGAAACAAGTAAATAAAAACCTTCTCTAACGAGAAAGTTGGTGGGCATATAGTATTGACAATGTTGGTGTAAAAAGCACGGAAACAAGTGTGACAGAAATGTTACTGGAAAATTGAAATAGGCCTATATTTAGCCCAGTCACATTTAGGCAGCGCACGCCTGAGAAAATGGGCTAAATATAGGCCTATTTCAATTTTCCAGTAACATTTCTGTCACACTTGTTTCCGTGCTTTTTACACCAACATTGTCAATCCTATATGCCCACCAACTTTCTCGTTAGAGAAGGTTTTTATTTACTTGTATACTTATAATTTCAATTATTAAATTTTTTAACCTCCCTCCCTTCGAAAATTAAAATGAATTTGTGACAGCATTTAAAGACGCGCTACTACGACAGGGGAAAAAACTAATGAAACAAGTAAATAAAAACATTCTCTAACGAGAAAGTTGTTGGTATATAGGATTGACCAATGGTGGTGTAAAAAGCACGAAACAAGAGTGACAGAAATTTGACTGGAAAATTGAAATAGGCCTATATTTAGCACACTAACGTTATAACAGTACATGCCTGAGTAATGGGCTAAATATAGGCCTATTTCAATTTTCCAGTCAAATTTCTGTCACTCTTGTGCTTTTTACACCACCATTGGTCAATCCTATATACCAACAACTTTCTCGTTAGAGAATGTTTTTATTTACTTGTGAAAGCCAGTAGGACAAGATTGAGAATCGGCGCGTAAAACACATGTATAGTGCCACAAATAGCACGCGAACCCATACATCGGAAGGCTAAGATTAAAGTCTTGTGGATTGTTATCGAGTAATCTCGAAACTCCCACTACCGCGAGACGTAGTTATTGTATGCCATGAGTTTGAAGTGGTAATAATTGGGCGCCGAGAAAATGATATGAGACCTAGAGCATGCATTGCAGTACACGCAATAGAAATGTAACGCTTGCATTGAAATGTATAGCTAATTAGACATTCAGTTGCCTTACAATTTCATGGCAGATACTTATCAGTGCGCAAGAAGCAGAATATTAAAATAATGAAATCCATGCGTTAGGTCCGGAAAACGATCCCATATCCGTGGGGCCAAACTGTCTCTGGCTTAACATCTCGAAGCAGGGGCGGATGCAGGAATTTGGTGAGGGGGGGGGGGGGGGGGGGGGGGGGGGGGTCCGACATGAATAATTGATGAAGGGGAGGGGCACGCGCAAAATGTTTTTGGGTGCGCATTCCAATTTTTCCACAGATTGTACATGTAGGTGATTGGAAACTAAGGCATGCAATCAACACCAATAAATGCGTGCCACTCCGTTACATTCTGGTTTCCAGGTTATTGTGATTTTACGGATTAAAATGGCTGTGTTGATACATGCATGCGCTTTTCTTTGCTATTTGAGCCATTTAAAATTTACCATCACAATCCGGCAGATGACCTACTTCAAGCAGTGAACAATCATTCAGCATGACATTCGCGCGAAAAAAAATTTGTGCACATTCCAATTTTTCCACAGATTGTACATGTAAAAAAACGGCTATAATGCATCATAACCAATAAATGCGTGCCACTCCGTTATGTTCTGGTTTCCAGGGTATTGTGGTTTTGCGGATTGAAATGGCTGTGTTTCATCGCAGATTTGCATCAGTTGTACGTTACATGCGCTTAGTTTGAGCCACTCAGTAAAAATTTACCATCATTGCAATGGTCAATTAGCCTTTTTGCTTTCTCTAAAAGCTTGCAGCAAACTTTGATGGGTACTAATACTGAGTGCACCAATCAAAGTAAGAATCGCTCTATTACGACCGCGGGTTAGCATTTTGGAATACATTTACCAAGATTTACGTATAAATACCAGCCAACTGCGTATCTCACAGTTGTACTAACCAATGAACAAGCACTACAAATAAGCTGTTTAGCAACTTCACTGAGTGCACGCTCGACTCTCCGTAGAAATGTCCGACGCGTCATACGCTAATTATACTCATATTCAGGTTCGAGGGGGGGGGGGGTCCAGACACCCTGGACCCCCCCCCCCCCCCCCCCCCCCTGGATCCGCCACTGCCGAAGTCTAAAAGTTCAAGGCAGCGATGACTCGTCTCGTGCCCAGACCCAATGCATCGCAGCTGCGGGTGGATTACATCACCGCTACGCTTGCAAGCGTAACGGTGATGTAATCCACCCGCAGCTGCGATGCATTGGGTCTGGGCACGAGACTAGGCGATGACATTGGTGCACGCGACTCAGAGCGTAGGAACGTAAACAGGGCCCAAAGGGTGTGTCTAATATAAATATAAATTAAGGATACTTTATACACATAATGCCCAAGATTGTGGAGGCCAAGCCCCCCCCCCCCCCCCCCCCCCCCAACCGGGTTCCTACGCCTATGCGCGTGTGCGTGGTGTTTTGTTATACGTGCCAGGTATTTCATCATAGATATTGAAATTACTTGACATAATGTTATGATCCTTTCGTATTTCCTTTCCGCCTTCGGATGGTATTATTGTAGGAGGAAGAATGATAGCGTCGTTAGCAGCCATTAACATTTCCAGACCATTTCGAACAGGCGCTGAGGAGGTGCTTGTACTTGCAGAACGAGAGTTATCCGATTCTGAAACGTTGATACAAACAAACATGCATTTGAACTGATCGCACAAGCTCAATGGGGCATTTAATGGAACGTCGTGACTGGGATCAACAAACATAGCGTTGCTTGAAATAGAGACTTTCGCTACTTTAGACGCCAGCTGCAAATTATTTACGATGTCTCCAAACGTATCTTCAAATGAGCACTGCAAAACTTTTCGTGGAATGACAACACAGCAAAAAAACGCGTAGAATCAATTCTTGATTTTCAATTGATTTGTGTTTACATACCTGGTACAAACCGTTAACAATATGTACCAGAATGTAAGTGGCAAATCAATTGGAATATCAAGAATTGATTCTACGCGTTTTTTTGCTGTGCAATAATACTACCACATTTCACTACAACGTACACTGATCCATCTGACGATACTCAGTAGATAAGTACAAGGGCTGCAGCCAAGTATACAGTCGCTGTATTAGAGCAGTAAACTTCTAACAATTGAATTGGCACTATTGTGTATAGAAATGCATCAACAATAGCGGCGTGCGCAGTGCTTGGTTACACGTATGTACAATAATTATAGATGACACACCTTAATATATAACATTTATATTTTTTTCTTGAACTTCATTTCAAATGACCCGCCGCGTCCGAGAAACATGAAATCAACTTCGTGTCGCCTGAGGGCCAATGCCATTGCCATCCTCACTAGATGTATCTATAGGCTACGTTTTTGTTTGTACTCCTGTAACATGTATTCCAAATAATAATATTATTCACAGGAAAAAAAAACGCGTCGATCTGATTTCCAAATGATCTGTCACTTTCATTCTGGTACACAATGTAAACAAGTTTACCACTGAGGAATTAAACATATGGTACCAGAATGTAAGTGACAGATCATATGAAAATCAGGAATTGATTCGACGCGCGTTTTTTTCGTGCAAATACATGTACACCGCCTGCCCGCCTCCTGTTAACTCTTGCACGGGCAACAGAGCGCAGGAGCTATACTAAAGCCACTCTGCTTTGTACCGCAATGATTGGCTTTGCCCGCAGAAGAAAGGTGCCTAGTTACTATTAATGACTTAATTGCGAACCAAAACAAGTAATTTCAATATCTATGATGAAATACCTGGCACGTATAACAAAACACCACGCACACGCGCATAGGCGTAGGAACCCGGTTGGGGGGGGGGGGGGGGGGGCCTTGGCCTCCACAATCTTGGGCATTATGTGTATAAAGTATCCTTAATTTATATTTGCTTAATTTATATTAGACACACCCTTTGGGCCCTGTTTACGTTCCTACGCTTCTGAGTCGCGTGCACCAATGTCATCGCCTAGTCTCGTGCCCAGACCCAATTATGAGAAAGCCAGCTATTCTCGCACTGGACCTGGTGGCAAGGGTGGAGGAAACTGTAGAAACCTTGCCTCACATTGTGGAAAGGTATCCAACACTGTTCCAAGGACTGGGGAGCTTGGGGGAGCCCTATGACATTCAGCTAAAACCTGATGCACAGCCGTATGCATTGTTCACTTCAAGGAACATCCCTCTACCATTGCGTTCCAAGGTTGAACAGGAGCTGAAGCAAATGGAGTCACTAGGAATAATCTCTAAAGTAGACAAACCAACCCCATGGTGCGCTGGGATGGTAGTGGTTCATAAGAAGAATGGGGCAATTCGCATATGCGTAGACTACCAACCTTTAAATCGGTATGTGTGTCGAGAGGCGTACCCTCTTCCTAAAGTAGATGAAACCTTAGCCCAGCTGGCAGGTGCAAAGATCTTCAGCAAACTTGATGCTAACTCAGGGTTCTGGCAAATCCCCTTGACCGAGAGCTCCAAACTCCTAACGACATTTATCACTCCATTTGGTCGTTACTATTTCCACAAACTTCCTTTCGGGATTTGCAGCGCACCTGAACATTTTCAGAAGCGGATGAGTCAGATCCTTGCAGGCCTCAAAGGAGTCCTTTGTCAGATGGACGACGTGTTGGTCTTTGGCAGTGATAAAGCAGAGCACGATATTCGACTGACAGCGGCACTGGACAGAATCCGGAACAGGGGAGTAACCTTAAATAGAGAGAAATGTGAGTTTGAGAAAAATAAACTACTCTTTCTGGGACATGTTGTTGACCATCAGGGCATCCAGCAGATCCAGAGAAAACATCAGCCATCCAACGCCTGAACTCACCCAATAATACCACTGAGTTGAGACGATTCCTAGGAATGGCCAACCAAATGGGAAAGTTTTCACCCAACTTAGCACAAGCAACGCAACCCTTGTGAGAACTGCTGAGCAAGAATCGTACATGGCAATGGGGCCAGATGCAAGAAGATGCCTTCCGGTTGGTAAAAGTAGAACTTTGCAAGCCAACAGTGCTTGCATTCTATACCCCAGATGCACCAACCAAACTTTCTGCTGATGCATCATCACATGGGCTGGGCGCAAGTGCTGCTACAGAAAACAGGGGGTGAATGGAAACCAGTGGCATACGCATCAAGATCTATGTCAGACACAGAAAAACGGTATGCACAGATTGAAAAGGAGGCATTGGCAACTGTATGGGCTTGCGACAAATTTGCCAGCTATATTGTTGGGCTTAAATTCCACATAGAAACTGATCACAAGCCACTAGTTCCACTACTAGGATCAAAACACCTTGATGCATTACCTCCACGAATTCTTCGATTCCGGCTAAGGCTTGCACGATTTGATTATACTATTCAGCATGTGCCTGGTAAGCTTTTGTGTACAGCAGATGCACTGTCTAGAGCGCCAGGGCCCATCACTAAAGCCGACCAGCAGTTAGAAGAAGAAGCAGAATGCATCATGGAAGTTTCCGTTAAACACCTTCCTGCCGGCCAGGAACGGCTATGCCAATATGCAGTGGCTCAGGCAGCTGATCCTGTATGTTCAGCAGTGATGAAGCATTGTCTTGATGGATGGCCAGAAAGGCACGCAATTGAACCTGCACTAAAGCCATACTGGAAGGTCCAAGGTGAACTGTCAGTTCACAACAATCTACTTCTCTTCCAAAAGCGAATTGTGGTACCAGGGTCACTTCAACAGAAGACACTTGAAAAACTTCACCATGGGCATCAAGGTATTCAGAGATGCCGACTTAGAGCAAGAATTTCTGTTTGGTGGCCTGGCATATCGCAGCGAATAAAGGAAGTCATTGAAGGTTGTGCAGAGTGCGTAAAGCACTCCACATCCCGTCCTGAACCATTGATGCCCACACCTCTACCAGACTATCCATGGCAAAGTGTTGCAATGGACCTGTTCATGTTGAATGGAGCCAACTATGTGCTCATTGTGGACTACTTTTCAAGGTATCCTGAGGTTATCAAGCTCAAGTCAACTTCCAGTAAAGCTGTGATCGAAGCTGTGAAAGCAGTGTTTTCTAGGCATGGTATTCCTGAAACAGTGAGAAGTGACAATGGTCCACAGTTCTCCTCAGATGAGTTTGCAAGATTTGCTGCAGACTATGGCTTCCGGCACACTACTAGCAGCCCACATTTCCCCCAAAGTAATGGTCTTGCTGAGAGAACGGTCCAAACTGTGAAAAATATGTTGAAAGGAAATCACGACCCTTACTTGGCCATCCTTACCTACCGATCCACACAGCTACCTTGGTGTGGCCTGTCACCAGCCCAACTCCTCATGGGTAGACAATTGCGTACAAATCTGCCACAGATCTCAGAACAGCTGAAACCAAAATGGACACACCTACATGGATTCCGAGAACAAGACCAGGAGTTTAAGTCCCATCAAAAGGCCAATTTTGACAGCGTCACAAGGTCCACTCACTCCCCCAGATTCCACAGCAGACAGAAGTTTGGATTACCACCAATAGGAGTAAATCAACTCCCGGTGTGGTAGTGGGGAAGGCAGAGGCCCCTCGATCATACATCGTGGAAACCCAGAGTGGTAAGGCACGCTGCAATCGACACCAACTCAATGTCATGCCCAGCCTTGATGGGAAAACATTGGAGCCTCCGGGACCAGAGTTGGAGCAAGCACTTCCTGAATCGCAGTTAGAGCAACCACAGCAAGAAGGGGAACGACTGCCAGGGAAGGGGAACGATAACTCACCTCCCCCACGTCGAATCATGACACGGTCGCAGACAGGCACAATGATTCACCCACCTGAACGATTGGGATGGTGATCTATCATCTCAAGAAAGGGAGATGTGGCATAACATTATGTTGACTGATAATTATTGTGTTGTGCATTGTTATGTATTGTGCATGCGCCCGGATGGGGGGGCTATTATTGGAGATATACTCTTACAGGTGTGTCATCTATAATTATTGTACATACATGTAACCAAGCACTGCGCACGCCGCTATTGTTGATGCATTTCTATACACAATAGTGCCAAGTCAATTGTTAGAAGTTTACTGCTCTAATACAGCGACTGTATACTTGGCTGCAGCCCTTGTACTTATCTACTGAGTATCGTCAGTATGTCCTCGTTCTTATGGATCAGTGTACGTTGTAGTGAAATGTGGTAGTATTATTGCACAACAAAAAAACGCGTAGAATCAATTCTTGATATTCCAATTGATTTGCCACTTACATTCTGGTACATATTGCTAACGGTTTGTACCAGGTATGTAAACACAAATCAATTGAAAATCAAGAATTGATTCTACGCGTTTTTTTGCTGTGTTGTCATTCCACGAAAAGTTTTGCAGTGCTCATTTGAAGATACGTTTGGAGACATCGTAAATAATTTGCAGCTGGCGTCTAAAGTAGCGAAAGTCTCTATTTCAAGCAACGCTATGTTTGTTGATCCCAGTCACGACGTTCCATTAAATGCCCCATTGAGCTTGTGCGATCAGTTCAAATGCATGTTTGTTTGTATCAACGTTTCAGAATCGGATAACTCTCGTTCTGCAAGTACAAGCACCTCCTCAGCGCCTGTTCGAAATGGTCTGGAAATGTTAATGGCTGCTAACGACGCTATCATTCTTCCTCCTACAATAATACCATCCGAAGGCGGAAAGGAAATACGAAAGGATCAGCAGCTTTACAATGATCTGCTAAGTATGTGTTGACTTCTTAATTGCCGTCATACACCTCTATGACGCATTTAGTATATTGATAATGCATCTCTTACCACTTTGCACGCTAAAGCAGGGACAGGTACTATACCATCTGATTATGTTATAGTTGAGAAAAGTTTGCAGCATTTGCCTTTTTATGAGGCTTTGTATTTGAATGACTTTGCACCTGATGATCGTTTTGAACGAAGAAAGTGGTTCACTTCAATGTCTAATTCCTTTCCCATAATGTTGTACAAGTATTCCTATGGCAATAACCTTGGCACTTTAATATATGGATGGAAGATCCCTGTTGATGTGTCTCCTAATGAAACAATTATTAGTAGGATTTTTGCACATCTTACACAGCAACAGTCATTTTATAGCTCTCGCGCCAGCGTCAAGACTTTTTAAACAAGTATAGTTGTTTAGCAGGAACTCCTAAAATGATACTTCGAAATATTTATCGTAATCTTCTTCATGACAGCTCTGCTCCAGAGTACAGATCAGAGGCAGTGGTTGATGAAAATGTAACTAAAGCAGTTCTACAGCTTAAATGATCCAGACATAATTCTTGATTTAAGATGAACGAATTCGAATGGGAAAGCCAAGTCTAGTGTATTTGATCTGCTTTGGGATGAATTGAAACTGTACCTTGATGAGACAACACTAGCTGTAGATGAAAGAAGACATGGGGAGGTTATGCATATGCCTTTTGCAATTTCCATTCGCTATTTATGTGATCTAATAACTGAAAGGTTGAACAAAAAATACACCAACCCAGCACCTCCCATACCTTCAGTAGAGTGGATTCGCCTTCAATTTTGGCCATCCAATCCATACTCTAATAAAGCTCTTCAGTACACTGGGCATTTTGAAGTGAAATATGGAGTACAAGTCAGCCGGTTGCATAAAAGTCATCCAGATTCTCACTATGTTGGTGCTCTTCTTCAGTACGTACGATGCTTTTCTGTAAAGTATCATGATCATATGCTTTTAGTTTCTGTTGATGATAAATCCATTATACCTGTGGGTGAACCCAGTTGCCCTGTTTCTACTGGTGTTCATGGGCACAACCGTTCTTTAGTTCCACTTAACGGTCCTCACCTACAAGCCTTAGATCATGACTTTCATGTACATGGTATTGTTCTCTCGGTTGCATTCGTAATCAATGTGCCTATGATGGAAACAGATTCTTTTTATAGTGGTCAAGCTTTTGTCACTAATAAGGACAAGGTCGCACAACCCTCAAATGCTTTCAGGCATGCAACTGAGGTAACTAACTTGATTAAGTCTCTTCACTCACCAACTCAACCAATAGTGCTTTGATAAGTGATGCATGTGGACCTGACCATCGTATTACATTTGCCTCTGTCCAGGTGGCTGCACTGACTATGTTTTGTGCCCTGATTTGGATATGTTGGTGTGTGTAAGGACTTGCCCTTACCAATCATGGCAAAATGTGGCAGAGCGGGTAATGTCAACTCTTAATTTAGCACTACAAAACGTTACATTAGCTAGAAATGCCATGCCTGAAAGGTTTGAACAAGTTGTTAAGAACAAGAATTCCCTGACTGCTGTTAGAGAAGCTATTGAAAATTGCCCAGAACTGTGCTCTGCTCTGAGGACTCCATGGCACACCCATTAATAGCTGTGAGTCAGATATTTCAAGGAAAATTCAGTGAAGCTGGGATTGCCTGCTTCTGATGTCCAACTTAGTGAGCAATTTCAATATGCACTACATTTTGATCCTTCGCTTGATCAAGGTGACATTAGTTCTAAAAGCTTTAAGGCATTTGATGCATTGCAAAGCTTTATGAAGAATCATTGTAAATGCTCACAGTACATGTTTCAAGTCAAGAAATGCACAGATGCCAGTTGCTTATACTGTGTACAACATCCAGTGCGTCTACTAAAAGAAGTATTTGATTACTCAATTATCTCCCCCTGCCTCTTTTAGACAATACGAAAGAGCACTACCAGAAGTTTTTTTATCTCTATGGGCAGGGCAAGACCCTTCAGATAAGGATAGACCATCATGTATTCCAGGTCCTTCTGAAGAAGCAAAACAGGTAGACAAAGAAAGGAAATCATTACTCGTATGTGGTAAAGTGAGAAGAGCTATAGTATGTGGTGAAAGTCACAAACCTAGGTGCATTTATTCTAAAACCAAACTATCTCACGAACAATCAACATCTCTGGATATCATCATAGAGTCTGATTTGGATATATGTGGTGCTTCTCTGTTTGCTTCTGACACATCCTATATTGACACAATTGTGGTCAGAGAAGCTCTTGTGTGTTCTAGTTGCATTGAAACGCAGTACTACAGCTCTGTACTAGTACACTCTCCTCCAGTGTGCTACTATTGTGGAGTTCCAGAGGAAACACTGGTGAATGATGACACCATCCGAGAGCTGAAAAAAAGCCATGTTGTAGTCTATCCCATTTGCTTCTTGTGTTTAAGCAATAGGAAGAAACCCCACTGTAAGCAACCATCAAATATGGCCAAAAGGCAAAAGTACCAGTCAAGTTAACGGAATTGTTTTCAGTTTTGTTGTTTGTTTTTGTGTCAATGTACATGCCATGTATATGTAGTAACCTTTGCATGCGCAAGCGTTGTGTAGTCCGGCGACCGGGTCACTTTTTTGGTCCAACTGTCCGAGAAACATGAAATCAACTTGGTATCGCCTCACTAGATGGAGGCTCAGCCTGCCATAGATTTCTGAAAGTGCAGCCGAATTGAGCCTTATTATTTTTATGTAGAAAATATTTTCCGATTTCATCAATGGATAGAGAAAAATCAGAAAATATCTTATGACATTTGCATCGAAAATAAAAGTGCTAAAATTGTCAAAAAAAAAAGTGATTAGTACTTGCCGTCGCGGCATTACTAATGCATTAGTCATGCTTACGTCATGAACTAGTTTACTAATGTTATGCACGAGATCTAGATCCTCATTCGCGGAAATGGGGAGTGGCAACTGAGCTGTTTTTGATCAGTTCAATTCCTGGCCCGCTTCTACTAGTACCGGCACCGGCCATGGTGCTGCAAAAATCAGACACACTTACACGCTAGTCTGGCGTAGTACAGCCATGCACGCTTATTTGCAGAGGTACGCCAGATTACTTATAAGCGGTACACACATACACAATGGTAGACGGTTGCTCCTTCATGGCGCCATTGGATATGTATACTACATGTTTTCGAACGTCATGGATCAGTTTTGACTTTGTGCACAGACACAGTGCAAAAAGTGTGTTATGCGACACTGTATATTATAACGTATATTCAAATATAAGCAGCAATATAAGCTGTCTGCGTATTGAACATTATAAGCAAATGCGTATATTGAAATATTGTCAGTCACGTGCGGTTTCTGGTATCTTAGCAAACCTTTGAATTTCATTAAAGTTACACGGTTTGGTGAACCGCGCACTATCGTAATTTGGGCTTTGACCTTCCGTAAACCAGTCCTCCGCCCCCCCCCCCCCCCCCCCCATCCCCACTCCCCCTTTGCATCTGCTTGGTTTATAAAAACTTTTCTTCGCACATATAAGTGGTACAACACCAAACACAAATATTCAAACACCATAGTGCCGACAGCGGTTCCCAAGTACTAACTTGATAAAGACGAGAATATAATAACATTTGGCGCCAATTGAAATGGCCATACTTACCTCTAGTGATGGACTTGTTGGTGCTGACTAACCAAATGCGCACAAAAGAAAAATACATTTTAGTGCCCCCAGCATACTTACCAGTTCGAATAGAAACGCTGCAGAAAAGCAAAATAAGTTAGCAAAGCCATTGCGTACTTACCTCAGCAGAATCGACCCGCGCTTGTGATAGCCGAAACCCATAGTCCTTGAGACAGCGGTCCCCACGTACTATGTGACCTGATAAAGACGAGAACAATAACATTTGGCATCAATTGAAATTGTCATACTTGCCACTGTGTAACTTACCTCAGCAGAATCGGCCGCTTGTAATAACCGGAGACCAACCCCAATAAAGTGCATTGCACACAAATTGTTCAGAGTCGCTTACCGTATACTAGGCTTGCTTTCAGCAGGTTGATGGGGCTGATGTACTACATCACAAACGCATCCCCAAAATAACACAAACGTGATAAGCAAAGTCACGTACCTTTCCAGGCCATGCACTCACACAGGAACCCGCCAAAATTAGCCATCACGTGCAATGGCATACTCTAATTGGTGCACTTTAAAATTTGGTTATAAATAGTAAATAACAACGATAACAGCACTAACCTATTGACAAGTAAGACTATCACCTATTTCTTGAACTGGCAGAAATCTTCAATGTTACAACATTTACAAGCCTGCGTGAAATTGTAAAAAACAATAAAGGTTGTGCAATGGGCGGAGCGAAGTGACGTTATTTGTGTTAACCGCCATTTTGAGTGTCAAAAGAAATTGTATGGGCAAGGCTTGTTGTGCAGTTGGATGCAGTAATCGTTTCATTAAAGGTTCGGGCGTTCATTTTCCTCAAGATGAAGAACGTAAGTCCCAGTGGATAGCAGCAGTGGGGCCGGCGCAACGATTGGATTCCAAATGAGTACTCGTGGATATGTAGCGTACACTTCGTTTCGGGGGAATAGAGCAACAACCTCCTATCCCCTGATTATGTTCCTTCCTTATTCGAGCACATGAAGAGCCCTTTGAAGAGGAAGCGTGTGCATGATATGAACAGATTCCACAGAACATTGGAGGTGATAAAAAGGAAGTTGGTAAAAAAAATAATTGATGCTGCAGAGTCTTACAGCTATCGGAACCTGAGGCCAATTATTCCAATCTACACTAACAATCTCTCATACGCAACATACGGGTCTTCAAGCGCACCAACCAGCTCCAATTTTACCTTGTAACGCTGTTTGGCAGTGTCATGAAGCTAATAGTAATACTCACAGTACTTGGCCGTACTTTCTAGCTGCA
This sequence comes from Ephydatia muelleri, assembly GCA_013339895.1. Taxonomy (NCBI): domain Eukaryota; kingdom Metazoa; phylum Porifera; class Demospongiae; order Spongillida; family Spongillidae; genus Ephydatia; species Ephydatia muelleri. Next base: position 6,651,808 of record JABACO010000009.1, read on the forward strand.
TTTAATCACACGAAATGGCTCAAACGGTTAGTCCGGAACCTCCAATCACTCTATTACGGATAGACACGTGTGTGCTTTTGACACTCAAAATGGCGCTTAGCAAAGGTTGCTATTGATGACGATTTATGACGCTATTGCACAACCTCTATACCATACTTTCCATATCATTATGTACTGTATATCCATTTCAAATTGAACAATAATGGTAAGAATAAAAATGGTACACATTAACATTTCAAAATTGTAATGACACACACTTGCACGTACATCCACACACTCGCGGACACACATGTCCACGCACACGCATAAACATACAACACACAGACGGACACATGCACAGTCGCACTAGAAGGAACGCTCAATTGGCAGAATTTAACAGCGCAGCGCACCTGGCTGGATTTGCACAAATTATCGACATTTTCAGTTTTCAGGCTCTCAAAGTTTAGCTTTGAATGGCATGTATGGGCGTATATCGTTATCGAACAGAAATTGGAAGCTAGGTCTGCACCCGTGGTAATGTTTACGTAATACTGAAACCACCTTGACCACTGCTGATGTCTCCCCCTATCAAGGTCGGTTCTCAAACAGCAGAGATGCCAAGGTGAGTTCTCAATAGCCTCTCTCCTCTCCTAACCACAGTTAAATGCACATCACTTGTGAACATATCTAGCACACTCTTAAAACATGACTAGCACAAAAACCATAGCCAAACTATCTTTATCAGAGATATAATTAATCATGACCATATTAATTTTTCTGTAATAATTTTACGAAAAAATGTGCAACATACGGGATCGTTTACGACCGAACGCATACGTGCAATAGAAATGTAATGCTTAATTATATTGAAATTATGGCTAATTTAAAATTCAGAGCTTTACTGCTCCATTACTCTGATTCTCAATGCATAAGAAAAAACAATATGTAGAGGGCATTTCAGACTTCTAGATATAACAGAATTTGAAATGATGCGTTGGGTCCATATGTACACACAATACTACTGGTATTTTTAATAGTAATTACACATGTATTATACATATAATAGCACAAACACTATAACTATTATTATTATTATTATTATATATATTTTAGTCTGCACTGCATTATTATTTACATACGTACATACACATACACTAAGTACAATTAAACTACTAATAGCAAGTTAGGAGGGTGGAAGCTCCCTGGTCAGGATGGCTCTAGCAATGGACCAAACAAGGACCACATTCAACCGGCCATAAATTTCAGCCACAACTACTGCCTTGGGGGAGGACTGGTGAATGGCTAGGAAGGATGCCAGCCTGGAGTAAGTCTCCACTGCCAATTATTATTATTATTATTATTGAATATAATATTTTTATTATTACAAAATTACACCAAGAATAAACACAGGAAAAAGTTATTATTATTATTAATTTTAATAATCATGTACACAAATAATAAAATACATAGAATGATGTACACAAGAAACAACAAAGGAAACCAAAAATACTGTCAACCAGTGATGACCAATGAAGGTCCAGCTCTTGACAGCAGAGCCCTTGCACAGGACCTCACTAAAGTGAAGCTCAGTCTGCCATAAATGGAAGCAGTGGCGTGGGACTTGGTGCAACTCATGGGTATGGCCAGACGAGTGGCAAGACGTGATAGTTGTTTCCCTGGCCTCAACACCCCAGCAGCCATGCTGTTGCTTAATTATGTGTCGGTGTGTAGACCATCAAAAATTCTTGTAGCTATGTTAGACTGTATTTTAAAGCGCTGACAAATGTTGCAAGCCTCCAGTAAGGTTTTATATTAAAACAATTTAAGAGAAGGTGTGCTTTACTTTCAATATTCATCCCAGATCAATTTATGTTGCTGCTTGTGTATGGATGGGCTCTCTTCTTTTAAAAAGACAGTTGTGATAATGTATGAGGGGGTGCTTTTGTTAAAAATCGCCAGCTAATATTACAAGCCACCAGATAGGATATGAATGCTTCGATTTTATAGCATTGTCATTGTATCACATGTTAACTAGTTCCCAGGTCAGGGTGTGCCTAAGTTGGGGTTAGAAGACAGTTGTATTAAAGAGATGTGTGCTTGCATCTAGCTGTGAACCATTTTAGCTGTGTTAACTGTTGCTTCTCTCTGCTTTAAAAGTTATTTTATGTGAGGGTGTGCTTAACTGTCTAGTATTGCAACCTAACAGTAAGGATTTAGATGATTGAATATGTCATATTTTAGCACCTAAGCTACTTTCCGGATCTTAAGGATAGGCTGTAGTATTTAAGTGAATAATGTTTTAATGTTAGGGGTTGATGCTTTCATTTTAGAGTATCAGCTGATATGTAAAGCCTCGAGCTATGTTTTAGATGATTTTATTGGAAGAGTGCTGTTTTAAGAGAGGGTGAGCTTTCATAAAGCTTACCTGCAAATCACAATTTATATGCTCTCTAGTTTAGGAGATACCTGTTGTGGTTTAATGAATTGCATTAGTATCAACTAATGTTTGTAGCTTTCAAGGTTGCATTGTGATGTGAGTCTCTTAGCGTGTTCTTTAATTATGTTGACTCCTTGCTTTAACAGACTCCCGTTGTTATGTTGAAGTGCTCTAAAGCTTACGACCTCCAGCAAGGTTTATAGTGTTTGGGAATTCAGCTGTACATCTTTATAGAGCATCATATTTTGAGCCTAGCTGTTAGCAACATGTACATGTAGTTCCCAGATCATCAGATAATATGTAGCTTATGTGTCATCTTTAAACTCCTATTCAGATTTGATTGTTTTCATTTAAAAGTAAAGTATCGATAATGTTTCAAGCCTCTAGCCAGGTTTTAGATGCTTGGGTGGTGCATGTCCTTGCGTCATGTGAAAGTTTAAGAGACTCAGATATTATGTGTGCTTCAAAATACTTTTTGCCTGTGTTAATTAAATGATTCATGTTTTTTATTTCTTTTAAAAGTAAGGTTAAAAGTAGAAATTACACTTATAGGAACTTGAATATTGGAAAGATTACTGTTTTAAGATAGGGATGTTGTGAGCCACTTAGCTGAGTTCCCAAGACATTGTGCATGCGCTAAGTATTAGTATCCAGTAATGTCGGCAATATTATTGTGCATGCTTTTGAGGTATGAAAACCTGTATTAAATGAGGGTGTGATTTTATTGAAAGAGCTTGTATGACTATTAAAAGTAAGGTTAGATGTAATCTCTGCTTAAAATACACCTGTAGGTTTGGAGAAAATTCCAATTTAAAGACGGCATCCAGTAATGTAATCTGCAAAGATTTGTACATAGTGTTGAAATGTGTGCTTAGAAAAGCATTCAAAATATTGTGAGCAAAGAGCTGTGTCACTTTGTGTCTTTAAAAGTAAGGATAGAGTTAGTAATTACAACTGTAGATAGTTTTTTAAAAGAGGTGTTATTTTCATTATGATCTTAGTATCATACATGTAGCTAATTAAATTTTTGTTGTTGCTTGTGTATGGGTAGGCTCTCATCTTATGGAGACACCTATTGTGTGCTTTCATTTTTAAAGTATGAACTAATATTGCAAGCCCCCAGCTAATGTAGATTTCTAATGCATCATGTTGTGAGACTTGGCCTTGAATCAGTTTTCAGGTCATAATAAGTGTGCTAAAGTTGGGTACATGCAGATAGGCTCACAACTTCAATACACTCCTGTTGTTATGTGTGATTGTGCTTGCTTTCAACATGTATGAACTAAATGTACATGTTTAGAAGCTCACAACTTACATATTCTATGAAAGCACACCCTCACTTCAATGCAGTTGTTTAAGCACCTATTATGATCTGGGAACTACATGTAACTAACAGCTAGGCTCAAAACATGATGCTCTCTTAAGACGTACAGCTGAATTCCCAAACATATTAAACCTTCTGATTCTACCACTAATTCGGCACATAATTGCTCATAACATGGTGAAATAACACCACTCTTAAATCCAAGCATCACAAACCCACTTGCAACATTAAATTCTTCAAATCACAACTGGTATCTCCTTGACATGACAGCCTAGTATCCATGCTTAAGCAACAGCACAGATTGTGATCTAATAACTAGCATAACTTTATTAAGTACAACCTATCTTACAAACAACACTCTTCTTAGGTGCTTTAAAAAAAAGGATTGTTGGATTCATCTCTACTCGATCATCTAGTGGGTTGCGAAATTAGACAGTTAAGCACACCCTGCATGAAGGAACTCTTAAAGCAGAGGGTCTATATCCATAAGCAGCAGTTAGCACACATTATGATACGGAAATACATGTAGCTATATAAAATCACAACTTGTTGCAAGCAAACCTGTCCTAAAACAGCTGCTTTCAGTGAAACCCCTGAAACTACAATGAAACCGCTCTTAAATCCAAGCATTGTAGCTGGTGGCATATAGCATTACTGATATGGTTAACAAAAGCAGCATCTAAAACATATACAGGTTCACATATTGTTACATTTTCAATGAAAGCACACCTCATTTAACAAAGTGGTTTACATACCTCAACAGCATCCACAATCATTAATTTATGGATAAGTATTGAAATCACACACTCACATAACAAAACAAGATTAATCTACCCCCGCATGTTGGTACATTATGACCTGGGAACGTGCAACAATGATACATTACCTAGCCCTCTTAAAATGGCAGTAAAACGATAGCTGAAGATTTGACACAATAAGCGCACCATGAATAAAAAAATCGAGTCACTTAAAATAAGAGAGCTTTAAAGCAGAGTCTATCCATATACAGCAAAAAACATTATGATATTGTCAATCGCAACCACAGCTTGTGCAAATACAAACCTCTCTTAAATCAGTCATCTTCAAGTTCGTACAGGTGTAATTTGTAGCATTTTCAAGAACACAAAGCTTTTCTAGTTACACATTACACCTGAGTCTCGTAAAGCAGAGACTACTCTTAAGAAGTGGCACCACACGAACATCCAACCATCTAAAACCTAGCTGGAGGCTTGCTACACCACAACAGGAGTCTCCTAAGGCTGATACATAAGCAACAGCACGTACATCATAAACTGGGAACTACATGTAGCTAACAGCAAGGCTCAAAACATGATGCTCTCTTAAGACGTACAGTGATTGTGATCTGCTAAGAAACTCATAGCTTTATGCATTGAAATTAAAGCTCATACTCTCTAATGGCACTATTTCCGTGATATCATCTAAAACATAGCTCAAGGCTTTACATATCAGCTGATACTCTAAAATATAAGCATTGGCCCCTAACACAAAACATACATATGCATCAGTGCACATTATGATCTGGGAACTAGCTACAACCCTACCCTATCCTTATTGGTCAACATCCGACAGTTAAGCACACCCTCACATAAAAAAAAAACACAGTCTTGATGCATAGGCAACAGTTAACACAGCTAGAAAAGCTCACAACTTGATGTAAGCACACCTCTCCAAAGACAGCTGTCTTCAAAATTCATCTAACCCCAATTTAGGCACTCCCCGACCTGGGAATCTAAGCTAACAGGCTCGCACCGTGATACAATGACACCAGTTGATCTTAAATCCAATCGTTGAAAACCTATATGGTGGCTTGCAACAATAGCTGGCGATTTTTAACAAAAACAACCCCTCATATTACAACTGTCTATTTAAAAAGAAGAGAGCCCATCCATACACAAGCAGCAACAGAAATCGTCAGCATGGGATGGACATTGAAAGTAAAGCACACCTAAAACCTTACTGCAGGCTTGCAACATTTGTTAGTGCTTTAAAATAAAGTCTAACATAACTAAGAGAATTTGTTAAAGAGATCGATGGTCTACACACCGACACATAATTAAGCAACAGCACAAACTATGATCTCAAACTAGAAATAAGGCTCGTATCCACCTTTCCACGTACGTTTAATGTGTGCGTCTCCGTTTCCTAACTCACAGAATGGCATTGCATGTCAAATTCATATCAACCCGTAGTACCTGCACTGGCGGACGGAGGGGGGGGGGGGGGGGGGGGGGGGGGGGGGGGGGGGGGGGGGGGGGGGTTGGGGGGGTTGCAACCCCCTTCCTCCTATTACATAATAGGCAAAATGCGGCATAAGTAAATTTAATTAACCACGCGTCAAATAACAAATTCAAAGTGTACGAAAAAGCAGCCCAATGGAGCACTACAAAATAACTGTTGCCATTCTTTTCTTGGACTATCTCTGTGGGCAGATGGAGGAACGATTCAAGGCATATGAAACAAATCACACCCATTGTCTTTCCAACCTTGTGCCATCTATACTGGTCGCCATGTACCCTGATAACATCTTAGATAATTTGTTAAAATGGGAAATTGATTTACCTTTCCCAAAGTCTCTTCCAAGTGAACTTAGGCGGTGGGAAGGATTGTGGAGAGCCAAGATGTTATTGAATAAAGATAAAGAGCAGACGATTCCGAATTATCTTGTTCAAGCACTTAGTGCCTGCGATATAGACTCATTCCCTAACGTCCATCGTCTTCTGTTGGTTGGATGCACATTGCCAATCTCTAGTGCTGAAGCTGAACGCTCCTTCAGCTTGATGAAGAGGATCAAGACCTGTACAAGATCCATTATGACAGAGCAGCGTCTCAGTGATCTCGCCATAATAGCTGTGCACTACTCGGCCGAACGAATTCCTGTTGAAGAAGTGTGCAAAGCTTTCATCCAAGAACATCCAAGAAGATTGTTCCAAGCCTCATAGTTTATGGACTAACTCATGCACATTAATAGTACTTTTCTGAGTGTTTGTGCATGCATGTATATATACTGCAATATTAAGTTACCATGTCATGATACTTCAAAAGTAACGAGCATGTTTTTTTTGTTTTTTTTTTTTTCATGCATTTTAGCACACCGAATTAACGTTTTCAAAAGCTTCCGCGCTTCCCGCGGGAGGGGGCACATCCCCCTCCCGCACCCTCCCCCTTTTCCTGATTCCCCCCCCCCCCCCCCCCACTACAACCCCCCCTTTCTTTAAATCCTGCGTCCGCCAGTGACCTGCCGCCCGGTTCAGTGCCCGTCTGTACGATTGTGCTAATTGGTGCGCACCACATTGGATGTAAACATGTAATTTGCACTGACTCGTAACACCCACGTAGGAGGTGGGGCATTGCATAAAATAAGATCCGCCTCCGAATTGTATCACGTGATAGAGACTGGTAATTATGCGATACGTGAACACATACGAACTTTCAAAATCAGTAAATTTATTGTGCTTATTAAAATTAACTAGCATGATTAATAATGTATCAATAAAAAGGATGGAAAAAAATTTGAGGAAACCGACCAACTTTTTTTTCTTATCAAAAGTTATTCCCGTTCACAAGCGTTGCGTTCTTTCGTAGACACCCTGAATAATGTGTGTCGAATGGATGTGGTTAGCCGCAGCCTATTCTTTATTTCACTTGGGTTTATCTGGGTGTGGCAAGTATATCCCCTCTTGAGCTTGGAAGATAAATTCGATGGGGGGCCTGTGGTCCCCATTCCCCCCCCCCCCCCCCTCCCCCCAGGCATCAGAATGTCACAGACTGCATGAGTCTGAAGTCAGAGATAAAAAATAAATAAATAAGGAACATACAGAAAGGACCAGGCATGAAGAATCTTTTTAATCATATATAAGGTCAGTTACTATAGTACGTGTTACACTCTTGTGTGTGTACCGAATACTCTTGCGTTTTAATATGCATATAAGAAGGACTGTACATGTACATGCCTACTACCCAACTTTCAATCCACCCTTATTGTGCGTGCGTGCGTGTGATACTCAAATACACATGCATACACTTACACACGCATATAAATACACTCGCATGTAGACAAACGCAAGTTTTCAATTCGCCCTTTGTGACACGCACATACACACGCATACACTTACATGCACACGCACATACATACGCACACGCACCCACACATTGACAAGGCTTTTGGAGAAGGGAGGTTTGACTGCACAACTGTGCATGCATAGCACCTTATCACCTGTTAACCACCTTCAGTCAAAGGGCAATTGAGGGCCTTTATTTGTCCATTGTAGTGCAGCGTGCATGTACTCATAAAACAGAGAATGTACATACACTACTGACAAAAACTGTGTTACAATAAATATCCACCTTTTATTTTGACATGGATCAAATGGTATCGCTTTCTTTGATGTATCACCCAGGGCTAGTTAGTTATTGTCAAGTGCTGTACGTATTATTAATAGCTTTTATTCTAGAAAAACTGATGACGTTCAAAACTTTGTCATTCTATACATGGACGAAAGCCTTATATTATTACAACTTTGGTGACTCTGTGTCTGTTTGTTGAACCCAAATGCATTAGGCTATACCATACTTAATGATGATCGTACAGGGGGTTGGATGAACACCACAATAGATCACCCGGCTAGACCATTAATAAATTCTCCTAGATATCAAAGCTAACTACCGTTGATAATTAATGTGTCCCTAAACGGTCATTAAATGGAATAGCTAGTCCATTATCCGAACGCCTTTCTCCAAAGCCTTGTCAATGTGTGGGTGCGTGTGCGTATGTATGTGCGTGTGCATGTAAGTGTATGCGTGTGCATGTGCGTGTCACAAAGGACGAATTGAAAGCTTGCGTTTGTCTACGTACATGCGAGTGTATATATGCGTGTGTAAGTGTATGCATGTGTATTTGAGTATCACACGCACGCACACACAATAAGGGTGGATTGAAAGTTGGTTAGTATGCAAGTACAGTCCTTATATGCATATTAAAACGCAAGAGTATTCGGTACACACACAAGAGTGCAACACGTACTATAGTAACTGACCTTATATATGATTAAAAAACGTAGAGGTCACGACTTGAGGTGTTTTGTCTTAGTTATCAACATCTTGCAGAAATTATAAATTGAGTTGTTATTGGTATTTGCTTCAAATTATGCGATTAACGTTAATTATTAATTATTCTGAATGATGTTACAAGAATAATGCCATACCGCCATTTCTATGTACATGTCTACAGAAAGCACTATTTTGCCTCCAGGGACCAAAACTTTCAATATAATGAGAGTATTGTTTTTTATAATGTAATGACAGAGAATACTGAGCAACACGATTCCGTTGCCACAAGTGAAGTATCATCTTGGACTAGTGAGTAATTATCAAGTATAGGTTTTATGCTGTTCATTAGTAATAGCCCTTATTCTTAGACAAACGGATCACGCATAATTCAAATGAATCACATTTTATCTTTCTAAATATGTACAACAGAGAACATGCAATGGAATCTCAGAAACAAAAAATGTAACTTTTTAAAAATTTACAATTGTGGTGACCGCTCATTTCTCCATATGAGATGCATTACTTCATCATATGAGGTACTCCAGACCAGGCTGTGTCATCACTTGAGTGGCATATCGGATGTGGACCCGTACAGCATCTGATTGTCTTCGTACTTCATCCCAGTCTGGAGGGACTGAAGGTGTAGGGTGCAGGGCACTGAATATTGCATCAGAGAGACCAGGGAAGGTAGCACTGGCATAGGAATTGACTGAGCTTGGAGCGAAGATGACATGTCTGGAGAAGTAATGTCATGCACATTGGAAGATCATTTCACAGGTGCTCTTACTTGAACTGCCTCCCTGGTAGTCCCTCTGGAATGATAAAAGCCCTCTCCAAGTTCATCAGCTTATTATTCAGAATACGGAGAGCTCGTTCACTGATAGATGTGTTGGAAGCTGCAGTCTGGAGCTGGTTCCAGAATGTGACAGATGCAGTGACAAACTGTTCCAACTCATCAGCAATATACTCCATGGAGATGTTCTGGTTCTGAAGCACATCACTGTACTGTTGCACAAAACTAGCAAAGATATTCTGCAAGGAAATGGCATAATCCCTTGGGTCATAGGGAAGTACTGGAGTTGTGGCTAGGAGTATAGCAGTCTTGAACCACATCAGTCCCATTGCCTGATGGTGGGTGAATGAAGGGTCTCCAAAGTTGGACATCCAATAGAAGTTGTCATGCACAGAGTGGTACACTGCGTAGCTAGTAGTGTTAACCTTAAGGATGAAGGAGAGAGGTAGTCGCTCAATCAACTCGACCCCTAATCACATGCATAGATGATGATTACATATGAAAGGTCTGCACAACTTATTCCCAGTAGTTGAAGGAACATGGTGAAATCACTTCCTGATCCTAGGTTACCTATACTGTCATGCCAAATAGATGCACATTGCAGTCACTTATTGAGCATTAGCAATCATAAATACTTTGGTTCAATGGTTCCATTAATGTCCATAGGGTTATAGTGTAACCATTCATCATACAGTGTATCAAAGCCTGGGTTTGGGCACTTCACCTGTTTGGAATATGAGCTCAAACACAATATAGCCTGCAAATATCAAAACATACCAGCTTTGCTGCAGAAAAAATAACTTTGTACAACAGAGGATTTGCTGCAGCAGATACAAATGTTGATCCTATAAAAGTGGTGCATAAGTGAAGGATGTCGTGGAACTCCATGCTTTAAGTACCTTCAACAGCAATGTCCACATTGAGATAGGCCACAGCGTTGGGTCCAATCACCTTCTGCCTCTCCTGTGTGTATGTGTATGTGTTATATGTAGGTGTGTGTATGTGTGTATGTGATTTTGTATGTATTGTGTGTTTTGTATTTGTGTGCATAAATATATATGTGTGTGTGTGTGTGTGTGTGTGTGTGTGTGGATTTGTATGTTTGTGTGCACACAGCCATGAGAGATATGACACCACCCACCTCCACCCACTCAGTGGACCCAATCAGTCCATATTCCTCAGCATCCCAGCTACACAGGACTATGCTACGACCAGGTCTCCATCCCTTGGTTCTCAATGTACCAAATGCTCTGGCCATCTCCTGCAAAACTGCCGTCCCAGAGTTTGGGTCAACTGCTCCAAATACCCATGCATCCCTGTGGTTGCCAAGGATCACCATTTGATCTGGTTCAACCTGCCCATATATGGTGCCAATGACATCATAGATGGTGCGCTGTTCCTGGTAGTTGTTGACTTGGATGAAGGTTTGGCTGTAAAATGGGAGAGGTAATGTGGTTTGTTCATCTCCACACGGCACATTGAGTTTTGGTATTGTATTGTGCATGATGTACTGTATGTAAACCTATTGAATTTCATAAGATTTGTAACAGCTGTTTAATTTATGTGCTTTTTATGTGTGCGCATTATCTGAAATTATTTTTAACCCAGCATTATTTTGATTGACCTCTATGTACAAAATGAGCATGAAATATGTACTTGACATTCACAGACCATCATGATTGCTTCGTTATTGCCACACCTTTTTCTGAAGAAGCAAGCATATAGCAGAAACCCGATGTATGTACCCCTCCTTTTGTGACTCGTTTTGCTATGTGTGTAATTGTGTCCGCTGTGCCTTTCGATCTTAATTGCACTGATAGATGTTTTCATCATAGCTTTTGTGATTGGTTTGATAGATTGATTAAATTATCAGCTCATGGTTGGCAAGGTGCTTTTAAAAATCGAAAAGCCTTTCATCCTAACTTGTTATTCCATCTTTCAACTGAGCCTCCTAGTAATATCAATCCTACACTGGTAGATCAGTTATACATGCAAGGCAGCATATACTTTACCTCATACATATTTATATTTGGGCCTGCATGTAACTTGTAAAGGCTTAACAAACCAGAATATCTTTTGTTTAACTAAAGTAGAGCTGTCTAAAATCAACTAAATAAGGCAAGGTTAGGTAGCAGGAAGTGGGTTTCAACAATATAAACTGAAGCCGTGAATATGAACAACTTCTAAATTGGTATAATGATTCAAATGGTCTGGAAGATCTTGCTAACAGTAAACACATCTTTGATGCAGAAATGGGTCACTCGGAGTTAATTGCAATTGGTTATTAATACAGACACCTCCCTGGTACTATATGCTCATACTGGGATGCACACATACTTGGCATTATTATCTGATTGCCATATACAGTAGATCAAATCCAGTGCTCCAGTCCAGCTGTTAGGAGCACTGATACTGTCCAATTGACTGCAAAAGACCACATGTATAGCAATAGCTTACCACCACACCACATAGGCATGTGCAATGGTACCTCATGAAGTATATTGCATCTCCATATCCAATGGGCTGTACTGGTATGGAGGGAACTCCCCCACTGGCCATCACTGAGCTGTAGCTCTCTCTGAACACACCATCTGAAGAACATTTATGGGATAAAATTATATCCTGTACAGAATAAACATGCACTTCTAAATTTTTATATATTCTAGGAATACACATGCTTCTAAAAAGAGATGTTATGGGAGACAATGAGAAACAATCTTGAGTAATGGAAAATTTGACTGCAGTAAGAAAAATAACTTGAAATCAAAAATTAAAAATATTTGTACCATAACACCAATTGATAATGTAAGTTGCTTTTATGGATAACAATAATTTTGACCCCAATTATCTCTTTCTTTGCAGTTTAACTCTTGATAACCATTTCTAACCAAGTGATGGGACTCCATTGGTGAGTGGATCTCCTTCAGGTTCCAAGAGACTTCCTCGCTGAAGACCATAGGGGGGCAGGCTTGGTCCATTAGGGTACACAAGGGTGCCACTGGGAGCATAATCTTTAGGATCAGAATATATGATCAGAGCTGAGCATCCATACGTTTGGGCCAAATGAGCTTTGTCTCCACGGTAAATGGCGCCATATCGGGCTATGCAGATACGACCAGTCAAATTTAGAGACAGGTTTGTAGTCAGGTACAAGAAGTCATCGATGGTAGCATAGTTGACGTAGACCAGTCTTCCAGTGGCACTTCCAGATCCAGAATATGCATTGAATGGCATGGCTACAGTGCTGTCGTTCTCGCCAGGCGTCAGTGGGGTTTCTTGTGCAGTATGGGCGCTGTAAATAGTGTCTCCCGTCGCGTTCTTCAGGAGCAATACGTTAGGGTTAGAGGTGTTTGGGTAGCTTAGCAACACGGAGTAGTTGACCAGTTGGACGTTATCAAATCCGTAGTTCACCCACTGGGTGTAGATGTCTTGCGCTAGTTTCATGTTTTGAGGCGATCCGGCGATGTGCGGGAGGATGGTTAGGCTTTGGAGGTTATTCCGTATGTTGGTAGTGAGCAGTTGTTCATCGATCCAGCTGATGACTGGAACAGAAGTACCACCATCAACGACGTTTGCCCCCCAAGCGGCTTGGCTGCTGGATTTTGTCGTAAAGACTGATTTTCCAACCAGAAGGCCTACAGAGAACGCTACTGCGGACACCGTGACAACCGCCAGAGTTGCGTAAAGGAAGTAGACGTCACTGTAAGGACGAAGGCCCGACGATTCACGCTTGAATAATGGAGTTATTTCTTCGTTACTCATTTTAATTGTAAATATGGATCACGCTCTAGCATACACTATATATACAATTATTGTGTGTATGCGCATGCGTGAAGGACTTATTGGGCAGACAACCGTTTACTACCCCTACAGCCGTTTGACTTCCGAAAGTTTGACGAATGGCCTCGGTGGTTGAGACGTTTCGAGCAGTACCGTGTGGCATCTGACCTTTCGGCAGAGGACGAAGAGAAGCAAGTTAACAAACTGTTACAGTAGCGGCTCGCAAATCACACATTCGCACATAAGCAAAAATAACTAAATTCACCTGCAAATTGTAGAAACTGTTAGTTTCGTAGCAAACCTTATTGATTTTTGCCGCCTGCCATCTAAATGATGGCATTCTGTGTCTAGACTTGAATATCAATCCAATTAGCTTAGGCTGAATGTCATTAGATGGCAAGCGGCAAAAATCGATAAGGTTTGCTGCGAAAACTAACAGTTTCAGGTGAATATTTGCTGATGTGCGAATGTGCTAATGTGCTAATGTGCTGATGTGCTGATGTGCGAGTCGCTACTGTATATTGAGGAGGCAAGAGATGTATTCCTAGCGTCGGGTGCCAGCGAAGCAAAGAAGAACGCAGAAGTTTTCGGGGTGAGAAAGAATCTTATTTTCGAACGTGCGCGGTTCAATAGCAGGAGGTGAGTCGGCTGAACAGGTACTATCTTCTAGTGCTACACGCTCCGGCGAGAAACTGTGAGTATGGACAAATCCGTGAGGAATTAATTCGTGACAGAGCAGTAATAGGAATTCTAGATAAAGCACTCTCCAAACGACTACAGTTAGACCCCGGGTTAATGTGCGGCAATCAGAATTCGCCGGGAAGCAGCAGCTGGCTCTCAAAGGACAGAGGGACAGTGATAAGGAAGGCGTGGAAGCAGGCGTGAACAGGATGAATTCAAAGGGCAAGGTGGCACAGTATAAGAATTCATCTTCATCCTGTACCAGGTGTAGAAATCAGCATGAAACAGGGAATTGTCCCGCACAGAACGTGACTTGCTTTTGATGTCATAAAAGAGGGCATTTCCGGTCCCAATGTTTTTCCCAGAGGACCCCACAGAAGGTATTGGAGATGGATAGCGTCCAAGGTGAGGTAGAGACAGTATTCCTTGGTCCAGTTGAGGAAGCAAAGAGTTCCTGGGAGTATTCCGGGATGGCTAAAATTCTCGTATGTGGACAGTCTCTACCCATTCAAGATACACACTGGTGCTGATGTCACAGCTATATCTGAAGAAGATTACAAGAAAATACGAGGTAGAGGAAAGCTGGCTAAACCTTCAAAGATACTGCGAGGCCATCAAACCAACCATTACCAGTAGTTGGTTCCCTTGCGAAATCAGAGAAACACCAGATTTTTGTTGTAAAGGGTTTGAAGAACAATTTGCTAGGACTTTCTGATACATGTATTAGGTCCATGGGTCTTGTTGTCAGAGTGAATGAGATTACCAGCAGTTTCAAGGGCAAGATCTTGGTAAAATACCCTGCACTGTTTCAAGGTCTAGGAAATCTGGGTGAACCCTTTATGAGATCAAAATGAAAAGGAACTCCAAACCAGTCTCTCTATTTGCTCCCAAGCATGTACTCATCCCTCTTCATAAGCAGGTGCAAACTGAGTTGGACCAAATGGAAGCTCTTGGTGTCATTTCCGCCATATCCATTCTCCACAGCCATCAAATATGTGCAAACACAGTTCTTTCATCTAAACTTTCATTGTAGTTTAGAATATCCTGTTGGCATAGTTTTCCACAGTTCAGTTACAGTTATTGAATAGATCAGGCCAGCACTAAGGTCCAGCAATGCTGCAGAGTGTGTGGAAGCCTTTGGGTGGCTAAAGAATAGAGAAAGAGGTGAATTTTCTGAATGTCTGAATAGTGTCTTCAACATTGACATTACCTATGATCTACCCGAGATCCACCCCCGATTGTTTTGCTATTTGTGCAAATGGGTGATGGACATACAACATAATACAGCTCCTCAAACATCTACCAATGGGAGACACATACTGCATGATGAAGGATGTATGGTATGATAAAAGCTCACACGTCACCTACAATATGCTTGGATATCCTGTTCCAACTTCTGGAACTTTCATGTAGGACACTGTTGTGTACCACCTGCACAGTAAACTGGTTCACTAGCATTCAACTGCAGTGGTTTGAAGTTTCCCCGCTGTTTCTCAGATGAACCTTTAATAGCATCACATCTGAAACCTGCACCTCCAAGTCTTTACACTGCTAGACCTGCATGAGAGAATTAAGGGCTGGAGATTACCCTAAACGCAGCTACGCAGCAGGCCGAGGAAGATACTTGGGGTTTATGGTGCTAGGTCAACTCTTCACCTGCGCGCATTCTGAATTCGTTGTCGATAGACACCCATCTTGCACCTGATCAAATGTTCAATTTTTGGGCCACTGTATGAGGGCGCCTTTGGCGCCATACTTGGCACAATGTGCGCCATAGTAATCTCTCCTACCCATGAGTGCAGTGCTGCATCTGGATGACGTGAGATGGTGTCTCAGGTTATGTCCAAGATGGCTGACTTGAGTCCAGACAAAACCTTTTCAATCCATACAGGAGGAACAGTTAAATATAGACATCACATTGTCCCCTTATTGTTTTGCTAACGAGTCAACATTCATGCAGGTAATACAGGGACACAGGCCTATATACATGGCCAGTTCAAGCACACTAAAAAGGAGACACAGAGAGTTTCAAAAGTGTTAAAGAACTTGTTGGCAAGGGTGAACCTTCTGCTCTGCTCATAAATGAGGCTGAATACCTTGATGATGCAGAAAGATTGACATTACTGCAGCCACCTTCTTACTTGTACAGGGAAGCAGCCCCCTTGCCCACTGTGTGTGAAACAGATAAAAGTCAAATGTGAGTTTCAATACCTTGCAGAGGACCTACCAGGCTATACACGACAAGGTGCAATGCCTGCTGTACAGTTAAGGAGCACAACGTATCAATTGCTCCACAAAACGTGGAAGCGAAATCTCCTTCAACCAAACGATTATTGTACCATAACTTCAAGTCTACCTGTATACGCAATACGCACATTCAACTTTAAACGTATCAACAACCACGGAGAAAAAATTTGGCAGTACCAAAAGGAGAACGTTGGGCGCCTATGGGGGCGTGGCACTATTAACTGTTTTGCGGGTGCGCTTGTTGGCGGTATTGTGCGGAGGAGTAAGCATTTCCGCGTTGTGGGAACACGTTCTTTGTAAACAATCATGCGAATTTGACGAGTTAAGCAACGAAAAACATTTCCTCTGAAAATTGTGTTGTTGACTCCAAAAACGGTAATGGTAAGGTAAAAAGTAGCTGACATTGTAAGGTATATAATGGTCTTGCAAAATGCTTTTAAGCTGTATTAGAGGATTTCTAATTCGTATTACAGAATTGAAGTTCAATTCTGCTCCTTGCTCCCCCATGATACCACAACCTGCATTGTGCATTGACTCACATTACCAATATATGGTCTTGAAGGAGATGCATCTTTATTGTTCTTCATACTCCACTGAAGTAATTGTCAAAGGAATAGAAGAAGCTCTTGATGGCCTGCTCTAGCAAAAGATTATCAACTCTTTGGCAACTGTGCGCTCCTTTCTTTCATTGCCAAGATAGACAACAGACTTTTTTTTTTCACACACTTTCCGTACAACACATGCACTTGTTATCATGTTCCTATGGAGGATTCTTAGTCTGTACCATGGTATGGCAAGCATTGCAAGCCCTTGCATTGATTGCATTTCCATTTGAACCCAGCACTACGAAGTAATTTCTATTGCTGCTCCACACCTGATCTCATCCTGGAGTATGATATCAGAGCCCTTGGAGCTGGCCCCTATGATGCTTCTTGTGTTTTGAAGCTCTCGTACACACTGTTTGTGAGTGCACTTGCAGAGTTGATCAGGGGATGATTTCAGCAAAGTAATGTGCAAAGTCAGGGGCTAGGCACAAGTACATATAAATCTGCAATAAATTCTATTATGTTACTTACAGTTCCGCCAGTTGGAATTTAAATACAATTCTTATTAGAAGCATCAAGCATCTTGTGCACTACCCTGCTGACTATTTTCATTTCTTCATTGTCACCTTTGTGCAGCAATGATTGTCATATATTGTGCTGCAATAATGGTTCTTTTGCATGATCAGTCTGCAATACATCATTACATCATGCAATAGCAGCTGAACCATTCTTGATGCTGGTTTAATAACTGCACTGTTCAATAGTGTGATAGAATAGCAGTAGAGGAAATGTGTGGCAGTCAAATGGATCCACTCAATGAGGCATGTGGCACATACAAACCTGTCACACTTGGAGCTGTATTGTTTGGACTAACACATCAAGACAAATAGGACACATTAAATTCATCAATTGCAGACAGCATCTGTGTAGTAGCCAAATTAAAGGTGGTTTGTTAGGATTCTATGTTATCTTTTGTGGGGCTATATGACCTCAACATGATGCACAATATCAGCTGGAGTACTTTCACATGCTTCTGGTTTCTGCATTGAGCCAGGTAAAAGGCATGCTCCTATTACAACCCTTTTGTGTGCAGTGCAACATGTGTAAGTGTGCAAGAGGAGAACATTTTGTCGATGACAAGGAGAAACAATAAATCAATCATGCACTAGTCTAATTTGCTGTTACTGATGATATGGCTTCACCAGTCGTATGGCTCCAGTACACATTTGTGAGTCGTTTGGTTTAGCGATGCAACTGTTATGCTCTTCATTACTAGGTAGCAGATACTAGGGGGGCGGATCTCAGGACTGTCTTTGGCCAGTGTCATAATGAAAGCGTGACAAAAGCTCTTCTTGAAACTCCTGCACTGATACATGTAGGATTGGCACTTGCCACTGTGAAATGATTACCGTCAGTAAATTATTCATGGCTTTGTAAGCTATGCTACGACCTGTTTGCCAACGCGAAGTAAAAATGTGTATCCGTCATATGACAACCAATCCTTAGTCTTTGTTTCTGTACATTTTTCAGCCGATTTTATAAGGGCGATTGTTTACGGTTTGAAAGTGAACACGTATCAATTATTAACATCGTCGAAAGTGCCTTTGTGTAGTACATGTGCATAGTCGTTGCATTTGTTCGCTAAAATGGGCCTACATTACGTCAAGTGTGTATTTAAGAATAATCAGGTATTGGTAATTGCATTGGTGCAAAGAGCGCAGTGCACATTACCTCCAAAGTTAGGTGATTGTTAATGAACTTCATGTCCACCATTTTTTTTTTCACATACCGTCGTACGATCTATTTTCAAAACCTAATGTCATGATGATGTAACACACTTGTTGTGGCCATTCATGATAACAGATGTTGAAGATTGGGAATCCATATTGATCTGACTTTCTACTGTCTGCATGTAATGGTTCAAGCTGCAGTTCTGGCAGGATTCCATGGAAACCACGAATTATTCAAATTGTGCTGCACTCATCATCTAAATAGTTTGTCTTGCTACTGCATATACCTGAACGTGAGTACGTAATAGCAATGGCTCCTTTTTAACATCCATCTACAACCATTGACCTTTTCTGAATAAAACTCTGATCTTTGTGATCACACAAACCATCCTTTATATAATGTGGACACTTAACTTCAAAGGATCACCACTTCCAGCGCAGCAGTCACATTGCACAACACTATCAGGTGATGCACCAATGTAGGATCTTTCAATGATTAGAAAAAGACCATTTTGGTACTAGTACATGTATATCAGTATGGCTGAATCTAGCAATATCATATCAGCATAAACCTCACTATAGGCATAACCTAAGACACAACAACTCATTAACTCATATATAGTGTACAGAATGTGCATGCAACAGGAAGCCTGGATGGGACGGGTCATCAGTATGAGAGGTGCATGCGCGCATGCAACTCCACCACTTCTGTGGTATAATTCATCGTCCATGCTCAGTAAACATGCAGCTATGTTGGAACACACCTCCTCTCAATATACATGCAGCTTTAAATATCCTGCAGCATACATGCGCGCAGGTATTTGTCATACCCCGCCATACAAGTATAGTGTGCATGCAGAACCTGTTCCTTAATTCTTCTCACACATAACCCAATGAAAGAATGAGGTGGCGTCCTTTCCTGTATCAGCTCAATTGCGTACAAAGTGCACTGAGGCCATTGTCATATCATCTTCACCTCATCCAAGCAGCCATGCAGCCATATCATAGTCACATTGTAAGGCCAAACACATGTATACACATGCTAAAGCATCAGATGCATTACTTCATCATATGAGGTACTCCAGACCAGGCTGTGTCATCACTTGAGTGGCATATCGGATGTGGACTCGTACAGCATCTGATTGTCTTCGTACTTCATCCCAGTCTGGAGGGACTGAAGGTGTAGGGTGCAGGGCACTGAATATTGCATCAGAGAGACCAGGGAAGATAGCACTGGCATAGGAATTGACTGAGCTTGGAGCGAAGATGACATGTCTGGAGAAGAAATGTCATGCACATTGGAAGATCATTTCACAGGTGCTCTTACTTGAACTGCCTCCCTGGTAGTCCCTCTGGAATGATAAAAGCCCTCTCCAAGTTCATTAGCTTGTTATTCAGAATACGGAGAGCTCGTTCACTGATAGACGTGTTGGAAGCTGCAGTCTGGAGCTGGTTCCAGAATGTGACAGATGCAGTGACAAACTGTTCCAACTCATCAGCAATATACTCCACGGAGATATTCTGGTTCTGAAGCACAGCACCGTACTGTTGCACAAAACTAGCAAAGATATTCTGCAAAGAAATGGCATAATCCCTTGGGTCATAGGGAAGTACTGGAGTTGTGGCTAGGAGTATAGCAGTCTTGAACCACATCAGTCCCATTGCCTGATGGTGGGTGAATGAAGGGTCTCCAAAGTTGGACATCCAATAGAAGTTGTCATGCACAGAGTGGTACACTGCATAGCTAGTAGTGTTAACCTTGAGGATGAAGGAGGGAGGTAGTTGCTCAATCAATTAACCCCCCTAATCACATGCATATATGATGTTTACATATGTAAAGTCAGCGCAACTTATTCCCAGCAGTTGAAGGAACATGGTGAAATCACTGCCTGATCCGAGGTCTGCAATCCTGTGTGCCAAATAGATGCACATCACATTGCAGTCACTTAAGCATTAGCAATCATGGTGACTAAATACTTTGGTTCAATGGTCCCATTGATATCCATAGAAGTATAGTGTAACCATTCATTGTACAATGTGTCAAAGCCTGGGTTTGGGCACTTCACCTGTATATGGGGATGAGCTCTAACACAATATAGCCTGCAAACATCACAACATACCAGCTTTGCTGCAGAAAAAATAACTTTGTACAGCAGAGGATTTGCTCCAGCAGATAGAAATGTTGATCCTGTAAAAAGTGGTGTGAATTTGGGTGTCGTGGAACGTCGTGTATTAAGTACCTGCCACAGCAGTGTCCACATTGAGATAGGCCACCGTATTGGGTCCAATCACCTTCTGCCTCTCCTGTGTGTGTGTGTGTGTGTGTGTGTGTATATATGATTTTGTATGTGTTGTGTGTTACATATTAATGTGCATATATGTTTTGTATGTGTGCATGTGTGTGTGGCATGTGTGTACATGTGTGTACATGTGTATGTATGTGTGTACATAATGATAGACTAAATACATGCTTCTCTTCCACCCACCTCCACCCACTCAGTGGACCCAATCAGTCCATATTCCTCAGCATCCCAGCTACACAGGACTATGCTACGACCAGGTCTCCATCCCTTGGTTCTCAATGTACCAAATGCTCTGGCCATCTCCTGCAAAACTGCTGTCCCAGAGTTTGGGTCAACTGCTCCAAATACCCATGCATCCCTGTGGTTGCCAAGGATCACCATCTGATCTGGTTCAACCTGCCCATATATGGTGCCAATGACATCATAGATGGTGCGCTGTTCCTGGTAGTTGTTGACTTGGATGAAGGCTTGGCTGCATGAGAGGGAGATGGAAGAAGGTTAGTGGTATAGTGTGTGTAAACTCAGCATGTGAAATACGTGCATTTGAACTGCACAGTATGAACAAAAATGAACTGTGCATACTTTGTATTGTTCTCTGATTGCCATATACGGTAGCTCACATTCAGTCCTCCAATCCAATCATTGGGGGCAGTAATGTTGTCCAATTGGCTGCAGAAATAGCATTAGCTTACCACCACACCACATGGGCATATGCAATGGTACCTCATGAAGTATATTGCATCTCCATATCCAATGGGCTGTACTGGTATGGAGGGAACTCCCCCACTGGCCATCACTGAGCTGTAGCTCTCTCTGAACACACCATCTGAAGAACATTCATGGGATGAAATTACATCCTGTACAGAATAATATGATATGAGGTGCATGCACGTGTACTCACAGACATACACTTCTAAAATTTGATATATTCTAAGAATGCACAAAATGGACATATGCTTCTAAAATAAGATGCTATGGGAGACAATGAAAAACAATCTTCAGTATTGACTGCAGTAAGTAAAATAACCTGAAATCAAATATTTGTACTACAGCAACAATTGGATGCAATGATCATATAAGGGGCAACTTGTTGCTTTATGGACAACAATATTTTTGACCTTAATCATCTCTTTCTTTCAGTGATTAAAAAAACCCTCAGTTTAACCCTTGATAACCATTCCTACCAAGTGATGGTACTAAGTTGGTGAGTGGGTCTCCTTCACGCTCCAACAGACTTCCTCGCTGAAGACCATAGGGAGGCAGGCTTGGTCCATTAGGGTACACAAGGGTGCCACTGGGAGCATAATCTTTAGGATCAGAATATATGATCAGAGCTGAGCATCCATACGTTTGGGCCAAATGAGCTTTGTCTCCACGGTAAATGGCGCCATATCGGGCTATGCAGATACGACCAGTCAGATTTAGAGACAGGTTTGTATTCAGGTACAAGAAGTCATCGATGGTAGCATAGTTGACATAGACCAGTCTTCCAGTGGCACTTCCAGATCCAGAATATGCATTGAATGGCATGGCTACAGTGCTGTCATTCTCGCCAGGCGTCAGTGGGGTTTCTTGTGCAGTATGGGCGCTGTAAATAGTGTCTCCCGTCGCGTTCTTCAGGAGCAATACGTTAGGGTTAGAGGTGTTTGGGTAGCTTAGCAACACGGAGTAGTTGACCAGTTGGACGTCATCAAACCCGTAGTTCACCCACTGGGTGTAGATGTCTTGTGCTAGTTTCATGTTTTGAGGCGATCCGGCGATGTGCGGGAGGACGGTTAGGCTTTGGAGGTTATTCCGTATGTTTGTAGTGAGCAGTTGGTCATCGATCCAGCTGAGGACGGGAACAGAAGTACCACCATCAACGACGTTTGCCCCCCAAGCGGATTGGCTGCTGGAGTTTGTCGTAAAGACTGATTTTCCAACCAGAAGGCCTACAGAGAACGCTACTGCGGACACCGTGACAACCGCCAGAGTTGCGTAAAGGAAGTAGACCTTAGTGTAAGGACGAAGGCCCGACGATTCACTCTTGAATAATGGAGTCTTTTCTTTGCTACTCATATTGTACCGATGTATCACGCTCAAAAATACACTATCTATGGATCAAGAGAGGCGTGGTGGGTTTGTATCACGTTCCTGAATGGAAATCATTGGTTCGATTTAAGAGCGGGGTAGTAAGAAAAAAATATCTGGGGAGCAAGCAACTGTAGGTACATGTATACATGGAAAATATAGCCGAACCGTCAGTATGCGGGGACGTACTACACGAAATGGCGCATCGTGCCAGACGACCTAGAGAGAGTCCCGCTTGCATGAACACGCCCCTGAATCGTGGGGAATTAGGGAGAAATGGCTCCGCGAGGGAGGGAGGGAGGGAGGGAGGGAGGGAGGGAGGGAGGGAGGGAGGGAGGGAGGGAGGGAGGGAGGGAGGGAGGGAGGGAGGGAGGGAGGGAGGGAGGGAGGGAGGGAGGGAGGGAGGGAGGGAGGGAGGGAGGGAGGGAGGGAGGGAGGGAGGGAGGGAGGGAGGGAGGGAGGGAGGGAGGGAGGGAGGGAGGGAGGGAGGGAGGGAGACGGGCCACTGAAGGCCAGAATTGAAGAGACTGATAATTCGGACGAAGAAGAGGATTCTTGGAATTGCAAGTGCGGTACTGAAGTGCACGGTATTCTACAGCTAGGATGTAGTATTTGTTTAACAAAAAGTAAAGAAAAACGTTTCTGGACGATACGTCTTGCGATCGAACCTCATCTTAATTCAAAGTTATGCGGATGACTCTAACCTCTTTGAAGGTCCCTATCGGTGGTACTAAAGAATCGGTTATTCAGGGCATGCAGGTACTTTTTCAACACTCGGAGCGGGAGATCGCCTTTGCTTGTGAGTTCCAATTCTTTCTACCGATTTTTCTCTATCAATTGATGCGATTGGAAAATAATTTTCTGCTCCAAATGCAATGGTGTTCCAGTGAAGGTGGAAGGGGTGGGGCTGACACAGGATGATCTGCACGTGATGGCAGTGATCGCTTCGTACGGGAAGCTAAACTCGGCACCATGCAAGCATGCAAGCTTAACACATGCAGCTTGCGGTTCGTATAGCGATTTCTTTCACCTGCAGCTGGCAGCACGTCATACACTGGCGAGGACGCTTGTCTGGGTCACTGCCGACACTGGCAACCTCCCTGCATTACGAAACTGATATTAAGGGACACCGGCCGATGGAGGACGGGGATTTCATTCCGGACAATGATCTCGATGCAGCGGCGACAGTGCCGCTCACTGTGGAAGAGTTCGTACCACAACAGTGCATGGTTACCTTGTCGGCTAAATTAAGGGACAATACATCTTGCAACTGAACAACTAAACGAGGGCCATGCAATAATTACTGTTCCTTGATTTTTCTTAGATATACATGCATGTAGTCCATGCAAATCTATACTCAAACGTTATCACGCATCATTTTCCATAACCAGCTCCACAGTAGCACAAAGATCGATGGTTGTAGATTGATGTTATAAAGGAGCCATTGCTATTATGTACTCAAGTTCAGGCATAAACGTATGTTGTGGTCATTCACAGATGTTGAAGGCTGATTTGGAATCCATACTGATCACGCCTGTTTCATTTCCTACTGACTGTAATGGTCAAGCTGCAGATCTGGCAGGACTCCATGGAAACCGGCCACAAAATGTTCCAATTGTGGTGAACTCACTATCAAAATAGTTTTGTCTTGCTTGATCCTTACAAACAACAAAATTTACATTTTCAGTACAGTATACATACATGCATTTATGCCTGAACTTGAGTACGTAATAGCAATGGCTTCTTTTTAACATCCATCTACAACCATCGACCTTTTCTGAATAAAACTCTGATCTTTGTGATCACACAAACCATTCTTTATATGATGTGGACACTTCATTTCAAAGGATCACCACTTTCATCGTAGCAGATAGATTATATAGGAAGGGATTGGAAAAGGATCACGTGCTGCAATACATTGCATTATCCAAGCTTCTGGCCGTCAGTGTAGTATCAATTAACACTTTCTTAGCGACCACGTTACTATAACTATTTCGAACAGCACAGTTATTTGTCTAGTTTGAGGCTTTCTCTTGCGTCCTACGACTTGTTTGAGAGGTATGGATATCAAGAAATGCGTGTTTCAGACTGTAAATGTATTCAGACGCGAGTTTTTCATTAGACCCGCGTTCCGTCTGTTAGCGATGCTATTGTGGGCGTAAAGGAAACGATAGCTTCGTCGCATTGGCTATTTTTGTGCATAATCGACGGGATCTGACTAAGACAAATCGAACTCTATAGTTTTTGTCTGTATTGCACTTAGTACACTAACAAAAAAGTCGCCTATAACCATTTGGACATGTGTGCTGTTGTGGGCGTGCAGAGCCTGCTGAGGTCTATTTTTCCATTATTTTATTCGTTTGTCTGGTTGTGTACTTATCATATGAACGACCTGGTGTGTGGACAACGTACTTCCACACTAAATATTCGTCGTTGGAACTCAGGTGTGAATGGGAGGACACCGTCGATTGCGACTCTCAAGTACGAAGAATTATGAAAGGAAAAAGAGACAGAAGCTGTCCTTTTTGGTTTCTCTCCCTCTGCAATTGTACGTGGAAACGCCAGCTACAACCTTGAACAGCTTTGTTGCAAGTTGGAGCAGCTATAGCCTTAATTATCTTTATCACAAGGTATATGCATCGCATGTTTGAGTTTCGATTGGGATTGTATTTATATGTACAGATTGAGAATGTGAATAGAGGGAAGGTGTTCTTAACATCATCAAGCTTGGCTATAAGGGCACTTGTATGGAAGTTATCCGTTGTCTGGCAATAAGGCCAGATTTCTCTTGGTCAGTGTATGTATGTGGTGTGATGGTAAACCAAAAGCTGTGTACTGGATCTGACAGAGACAATGCACTCAGGTATATTGCATAGCTATTTTAATTGCCTGTAAAGCAATGACATGACTCTCACATTTTAGCCTCTGCTGTCAGCACCTTTGTACACACAATTCACACTAGTACATTTTGTCAAGGCAATTTTGAGTTTGTTGATATTAGAAGTATCCGCCATGGTGTTATGAAAGACCGTTCAAGTAAGACCTTACTTGTATGTAGCAGACTGATTAAGCATATACTTCTTAGGGTCAGGTTGTAGCTACAGTTGACATGAAAAGGCTTGATTTTCCATCATTATTTCATGCCAACTGTGAGGTGATCATTGAAACAACTAAATCGCAGAGATGCACAGCCTGTGAAAAGCATAGGCATTCATTAACTGGTTTAAAGTCACGCAAAAGCCAAGATTAATCAACTCATCCCAGTAGCCACACCTCCTATGCTGCCTTAAGAACTCCTGAAATAGTAGAGCGACTGCATCGCATGCATAAAAAGAACAAGTTGCTGAAAAAACAAATCAGTCGTCTGCAACAGAAAATATCCTCTGCTATAGCTACAGAGGGAGTAGAAGTGGATGTGGATTGCATGATGATCTACAATCCATGGCAAATGACTGTACAGCTGAAATTCAGCATTCTTACCCTGAAGGTTCATTTCAGCATCTTTTGGGGGAAGAGCAAATAAAAGCATCAAGCGTTGTGAATGCTTGAGCAAGGAGATGGCATCCAGTATTTATCAAGTGGTGCCTGTACCTCAGACATTTGTCTGGAAAAGCGTATGAACTGGTATGTGATTCAGGATGTGTGCAGCTACCATCTCAAAGAACACTTCGGGATTATACCCATCATATCTCCACTACCATTGGATTTTCAGTTCAGGTTGATCGATGAGATGCTGTTGGACATTGCTAATTTAGAAGAGGATGTAAACAGATATGTTTTTCTCATCATGGATGAAGTACATATCAAACAAGATTTGGTTTTTGATAAGCATTTCAAAACTCTGCTGGGCTTTGTTAACATAGGTGACTTCAACACTCACTTGTCACAATATGAGGCTTCTGTGTCAGGTGAAAGTGGTGAACCAGTTTTGGCAAAATCCATGCTGGTATTAATGGTGAGGGGTCTGTTCTGGAACCTGAATTTCCCATATGCTCAATTTGCTTGCACGGATCTAACTGGAGATCTGCTTGTTGATCCAATATGGGAAGCAATAGCAAGGCTCGAAAGGCAAGGATTTAAGGTTATGGGCATAACATGTGATGGAGCATCTGTAAATCGTCGGTTTTGGAAGATACATGCCAAGAATGACAAAAATCTGTACAAGATACCTAACATATTTTCAAGTGATTGGTCGGTTTTTATATTTCATATCAGATCCCCCTCATCTGTTAAAAACCACCAGGAACTGCTGCTTGACAAGGAACCTTTGTGTACGCTACATAGCTCTTTAATGGTTTCAACATACTCATGTGTAAATTCTTTTCTGTAGTGCAATGACAAGCTAATAAGTTGGCAACATCTGAAGCAGTTATACACTCTCGACACCAAACAAGCTATAGGACTCAGGTTAATACCCAAAGTGAAGTATGAACATTTAAATCTGACCAGTTTCTCTAAAATGCGAGTAGATCTCGCAGCTCAAGTAAGTATCTTTGTCAATAGAGATGTACGTAGATCATAATGTTGTGTGCATCTTTGCTGCCAAAATATACAGGTACTGAGTGAATCTGTGGCCAAAGCTCTTCAGCTTACAGGAGATGATGTGGTTGAAACAGTTCGTTTTATAACAATGATGAATAAATTGTTCGATTGCTTGAATGTCAACAACTTTTCTACGGGCAATAAAAATAAAGAACCATTTAAACAACCATAAAGATCTGCTGATGACTTCCGTTTAACCGTATGTGCTCAGAATGTCAGTGTACTTTGTATAATCTCCTTTTTTTTTTTTTTGTGGCTAGAGAAGGACATATTTAACAGAATGGGAGGTAAGTGTTATCCAAAAAGAAAGCATACCAAAAAAAGCTAGGTTAAAGATGCTGTTGAGTGCAGAGACTCGACTGGGGATCATAACTACCAGTAAGTCAAATGACATGTTAGTCTACATTCTTATTTATTTCTTTTTTCAGTAAAATCATTTGTAGAACTAGTGAGGTACCTTTTCACTATTCCTGGGATTACATGCTTCTTAAGTGAACGTTTGTCACAAGACCCATTGGAGAAATTCTTTGGCTGCCAACAACAGAGGGGAAAGACATGTGATAATCCAAACGTCCAAGAATTTTTGCAAAAATACTCAGGCTTTACGTGTAATAAATGGTGTTTGTGGAATATTCGTTGATTCGCAAACCGCGAATAAATTACTTAACGAATATGGTTTTGTCTTGATTTTAATTAAAGAATGGTTAATGGAATAATTTTTGAAGTACATATATCATAATCAGACCTGCTTATAGTACATCACAGAGTTGATTAAAATTCAAATTGAATTAAAAAGGCAAGATGACCGCCTATGTATGGGCCATTTCTGGATATGGTCCACTATCATATTTAGCAATGTGGAATGCGTATCTAAATCATCCACTTCAAAGTTCGCTGCAATCATACACCAATAAAATTGGGCATCATCATTATTTACCAATCTCTGAGTGATAGTTGTCTGCCGATCTGAACTTGGTCCAGCAACACCAGTAGATAGTGATTTCAGACAATCACGTATCTCGTTTTCCAAAGAGATGAAAAAGGCATATCTTATCTCATTTATGTGAACAAGTCCTCCCCTATCCACCAGATTGGTCCACTCTTCAGAAGTACCACAGTCATCACCATCACCACTCAATTTCACCAGTGATGAGAGACAAAGAAGATCATCTTTCAGAGGATGATTTTTTTGTTGTATAGAGTTGCATACATGGTGACATATGCAACCTGCTACGTATCTTAACGCATATACTTCTATAAGTGTCACCTCATCTGCAGACTTCTGTGTTCGGAACAGAAGCTTACTACAGATCAATGACTTGAACACTACGTCAGTTAGATGTTGATATAGTACAGGAGTTGGGCTCACCTTCATCAGAGATAAAAATGTAACCCAGTTTTGATGAACTGCTTTGATGAACGAATAGTAAAATACAGTTCCCACAGTTTGAATCTATTCGGGATTCCATGTGCGTCGATTCGCAAAGTTGTGGTTAGCATTGTGACTAGTTTTTGAGAGAACAGTTTCATTGGCGTCCTGTTTACATCAGTCATTCATTTGTACAGCCGCTTGCAACGCTTCTATATAGAAGCGTTGCAAGCGGCTGTACAAATGAATGCATCTATAAGAATGCAACGCATACATCATCTGAGGGTGTGTGCTAACACAACAGAACAAATCATCAATGGGAACACATCATGCATCACCAGTCGATCCCCATCGGAGAGGTGGGCATCTATAAGAATGCAATACATATGGGAGTGTGTGCTAACACATACATGTGTACTGACACACTACATATTGGTACATGTACCAGTAGCCATGGCTCAAAATGATAAGGAGAAGGGAGGAAGAGGAGGAAGGGAGGGTGGGAGAGAATGAAGGAGTGTGATCTTATTGTACCTACCCTATCAGTCGGCCGTGACAGACAAAAAATTTCACACTCCCAATCTTTACACGATCTACAGTACGTGTATGTAATGGTATAAATGTATCCGTAGCCATGTCTCAGAGGGTAGGGAGAAGAGAGGAAGGAAGGGTGGGAGAGAGAGAGAGACACGCACGGTAAGGAGGGAGGGAAGAAGGAAGGGAGGGAGGGATAAAAGGAGAGATTGAAAGAAGGAGAGAAGGGAGGGAGGAGGGAACTGGAAACTGTTTTGTGAGCCCGTGACTGAAAACTGAAGTCACAGAAAGAACTTAATTAAGAACTTTATGCCAATTAGGAAAGCACTTCCAAACACAATGATGGAACAAGAAGTTTATTAAGGATGAATAACAAACAGTGAAGCTTCATTACATACTTTTCCATTGACTAGAAAAGAGTTCATGATGAGGGTACACAGGAAAAGCTTACATGCACTATTGTATTTAACCTGTTACCCTTCGCCACATGTATTACAGCATGTGTGTGTGTGTGTATGTGTATGTGTGTGTGTGTGTGTTGTGTGTGTGCTGTGTGTGTTTTGTATTACATGTGTACATGAGGACTGAATCTATACACTTTCATCTTGTGGGAGAGTGCAGTTATGTCTCAAGGGGTGGCTATATGCTGGCACACAGAAACTTTACATGTATAGAAGGTTGTCAACCACACGCAATAATAAAGAGAACACACTGGGAGTGCAGAAGTCTCAAAAGGTACAGATCACACAAGAGGAACAGAATGCTTTTGCAAATGGCTAATGTCAAAATTATTGCAGTGATTTATAGTCTGCTGTATGTATGTGTGTGTCTTGAACAAGAATATGTTATGATTACAATGTCACATCTTTGCACTGCATCACATGGTGTGTTTACACAGACAAAAATTTCACACTCCCAATATTAATCTTTACACGATGTACAATGTACACGTGTATGTAATGGTATATATGTATTCGTAGTCATGTCTCAGAGGGTAGGGAGAAGAGAGGAAGGAAGGGTGGGAGAGAGAGAGACATGCACGGTAAGGAGGGAGGGATGAAGGAAGGGAGGGAGGAATATAAAGTGGGAAGGAAAGAAGGAGAGAAGGGAGGGAGGAGGGAACTGTAAAGTGTTTTGTGAGCCCGTGAGCTAAACTGAAGTCGCAGAAAGAACTTAATTAATAACTTTATGCCAATTAGGAAAGCACTTCCAAACACTACTGAAAAGGTTGAAATATACAGCTTCGAATTCATAGTGTTATCACATTTGCAGTGTGTGTGTGTGTGTGTCCATGTATGTGTGTATGCAGATGTACAATGTATGAAATGCACATCCATCTTATGGGACACTACATATGTTGAATGACAGTGTAGTATGTCTAAAGGGAAGGCTCTATGTTGTGAACTGAAAACTGGTCACATATGGAAACTCCACATGTACAGAGAGTTGTCAGTTCTACATGTGAGGACACAGAAACCCAGTCTCAATAGGGTACAGAGATTTACCATGTGTGTGTGTTTGTGTGTGTGTGTGTGTGTGTGTGTGTGTGTGTGTGTTTACAGATGTATAACATACAGACAATGATCCTACGGAAACACAACATACATGTATGGGACACTACATACTGATACATGTACATATTGCATTTGTCTCAGAGGGTAGGGAAAATGGAAAAGGTAGGAATAAAGAAGGGAGAAAGGGAGGGAGGAGGAGGGAGGGAGGGAGGGAGGGAAGAGGGAGGGAGGGAGGAGGAAACGAGAATGAGAGCTAGGGAGGTAGAGAGGAAGGGAGGGAACATTATTACACAGGTCTATAATTTGCAATCCACAATAACACTTTCAAAAGGACAAACACCAAGCATGTAGGTCCCACCATTAAATTATTTCTGAAACACAAACAGCAGTGTGTTATTTTTGAACTGTACTTGAATGTATGTGTTGTACATAAGAATACACTGTTAGATTTTGTATATTTTCCTGCACGTGTTGTGTAGTACACGTGCATGGGTATGCAAGAGTCACCATGAGGCGGTGAGCTGAAACTGAAGTCACAGGAAGTGTGGGACATACTTAAGACCCAAGAAAAATGGAGTAAGGTTTACGCCAATTAGGAAGGCACTACTAAAAAGAGTGATGTGAGTATGTAGGAATATACAGCCCTCATAGTTGATATCCTAAATGCTGTGTGTGTGTGTGTGTGTGTGTGTGTGTGTGTGTGTGTGTGTGTGTGTGTGTGTGTGTGTGTGTGCATGTGTCTAGCTTGCTTGTACAAGAGTATGCTACACGAATGTATTACATTACGACTGTTACTGAGTGGGCGTGGCAGGAGAAAGATTTTCAGTTGCGTCGCGAAGAAACGGATAGCTTTTCTCTTTGCAGCAATCGAACGACAACACCAAGATCTACGTTTTGGTGCTAGTTTCATGTCATAAAACTATGCCCTTCTAGACCAACTAAGAACCTGTTTCTCGTGCCCATGCCCAAAAAAATTGTTGGTCGTCGTCGTCTTCTTCTCCGTCAAGTATAACTCACGCTAGGAATGGTTTTAAAGAACGGCGATAGTACCAATCGCTTCAGAATTTACCGGCGCGGTGCCCCTTAAGGTAATAAAGAAGCTACAACGAAAAAGTACTATATACGGTATGGGTATATTACTATGTTCTAAATACAGGAGTATGGATAATTTTAGGCAGTATAAATACTCCAACAGGCACAAAATTTATTTTGGTGTCAGTTTAGTCGTTACTTATTTTGGCTAGTGAAGTTGTTTTTCTAAAAATGCCTTCGCGTAATCGAAAGAAGAGAACGAAGCAACGAGCGGAATACCTCCAAAAGCAAGAAGAGAACAAGGCTAAAGCCCGAGAGCGCTACAAGGCCGACCCTGAAAAAAAGAAGGCCTCTGTACGCGAGAGCTACAAGGCCGATCCTGAAAAAAAGAAGGCCTCTGTACGCGAGAGCTACAAGGCCGATCCTGAAAAAAAGAAGGCCTCTGTACGCGAGAGCTACAAGGCCGATCCTGAAAAAAAGAAGGCCTCTGTACGCGAGAGCTACATCGCAAATCTTGAACCTAAGCGTGCTGCTAAAAGGCAGCGATATGGAGAGGACCTCGAGGAGAACCGTGCTGCTAAAAGGCAGCGATATGGAGAGGACCTCGAGGAGAACCGTGCTGCTAAAAGGCAGCGATATGGAGAGGACCTCGAGGAGAACCGTGCTGTTAAAAGGCAGCGATATCAAGAGAGCGTCGAGGAGAACCGTGCTGCTAAAAGGCGGATATACAGGGGTAATTCAGCTACCATTAAGGCAGCTAGAATGAGTCGGTATTGGAAGGGTCGTAGAACTACCACTACCACTACCACTACCACCCAAAGGTATGTTATAGCATGCTGTATGTACCATTTAAAATCTAAGGGCTGCTATGCACGTGGCTCATGGCTTCCTGTCATGCACACATTAACACTCTTGTATGCCTGCATGACATATTATCAGATGTACAGTATGGCTTCCTACACGGGATGTTCCCTGGTAAAGGTCAATGTTTGTACAAAAGGTTATTTGTACATGTACATGCATCTGTGTCTGTTACATTGTAAATGTGATGTGCAATAAAGGACTATACACATGTGTGTACTACTGTAATTGCATTTTCAGAAATTTAATTAACAAGTCTGTCATGCGCATCCAACCCTTGCATGCAGCCGATTATCAGATGTACAGTAAGGCTTCCCACAAGTAAAAGTTCCCCATGTACATGTAAAGGGTACAAAAGGTAATTTGTGTCTCTCACATTGTTTTAAAGGTCCACTACACCCCCACCTTTGAGTGGATAATACATATATCTCTGCAAACTAACATGCACATGCAGAGATATATGGGGGACCTACTCCCATGGCCAATGATATACATGTATGTAAAAATGTCTGCACAACTTATACTCTTTTGTTTGCAACAATTATAGCATGGTATATACATCACAATGGACTTGCACATTGCAGATCTTGGAAAAGTTTGAGTAACTGCTGTCATTTACAAAAATAAATTTCCATAAGTGATAGCTAGTTAACAGCAGAATGTATCAGATGTGCTAATTTCAACACCACTGCACCTGCATGCACCTCAGGTCATGGGATTGGATGAAATTTGACCAATAGAATTTTAGCACACCTACACACACACACACTTCACTCCTCCCACTCAGTATGTGATGTCATGCATGAATAAGCGACCAATCAGTGAATGTACGGATGAAATTGGGCCAATAGAATTATAGCACAGCTAGAACACATGGCTGTACATGTGTATAAACCAATGACCCGCAGAACAGCACATTTCTCTCTTGAAAAAGTTCATCAAAGGTAAATACTATATTTTGCGAGTTGTTTCAATAATCTGTCTGCCACATAGATGGCTGAAGACAACTTAATCATAGGGATAGACTTCTTTGACGAGGATGTCCAAGATCCGCCACCGCCAGCAGAAGTGCCGCCGCCGCCTGCAGCAGCGCTGGACCCACGGGCACCGCCAGCAGAAGCCCCGCCACCGCCTGCAGCAGCGCTGGACCCACGGCCACCGCCAGCAGAAGTGCCGCCACCGCCTGCAGCACAGCGCTGGACCCACGGGCACCGCCAGCAGAAGCCCCGCCACCGCCTGCAGCAGCGCTGGACCCACGGCCACCGCCAGCAGAAGTGCCGCCACCGCCTGCAGCAGCGCTGGACCCACGGCCACCGCCAGCAGAAGTGCCGCCGCCGCCGCCTGCAGCAGCGCTGGACCCACGGCCACCGCCAGCAGAAGCCCCGCCACCGCCTGCAGCAGCGCTGGACCCACGGCCACCGCCAGCAGAAGTGCCGCCACCGCCTGCAGCAGCGCTGGACCCACGGCCACCGCCAGCAGAAGTGCCGCCGCCGCCTGCAGCAGCGCTGGACCCACGGCCACCGCCAGCAGAAGCCCCGCCACCGCCTGCAGCAGTGCTGGACCCTCCGCCACCGCCAGCAGAAGCGCGGCCACCGCCTGCAGCAGCGCTGGACCCACCGCCTGCAGCGTTACCCCCGCTGATGCTCCCCCCAATGCTGCCCCCAATGCTGCCCCCGCCTTTTTTACTGCCCCCGCCACCCGCATGGCCTTACCCCGGGGGGGGGGGGGGGGGGGGGGGGGGGGGGGGGGAGAAGAAGAAGAGGAAGAGGCCGAGGAAGAGGAGGCGGCAAAACTATTTATTTTATCAAAAACAACTACACTTATCACTATTAATTTTATTGTTATTGTAACATTAATTTTACATACGTATTTATTAAAGTTATATAGTAACTTGTGGTCGGGGCAATGCACAAAGCGTTCGTAAGGTATAGACATTTTGTCCATTGCACATCGTTCCTCATCACATTACAGTTATGAAGCTTCGTTGACACGGAGAAAAAAAAACTTATGAAACAAGTAAATAAAAACCTTCTCTAACGAGAAAGTTGGTGGGCATATAGTATTGACAATGTTGGTGTAAAAAGCACGGAAACAAGTGTGACAGAAATGTTACTGGAAAATTGAAATAGGCCTATATTTAGCCCATTTTCTCAGGCGTGCGCTGCCTAAATGTGACTGGGCTAAATATAGGCCTATTTCAATTTTCCAGTAACATTTCTGTCACACTTGTTTCCGTGCTTTTTACACCAACATTGTCAATCCTATATGCCCACCAACTTTCTCGTTAGAGAAGGTTTTTATTTACTTGTAGCAAAGATTATGGCAGAAACAAAAAGGAAGGCGTCATTTATACACCAACGTC
The DNA here is from genome assembly GCA_013339895.1 of Ephydatia muelleri. Lineage (NCBI taxonomy): Eukaryota > Metazoa > Porifera > Demospongiae > Spongillida > Spongillidae > Ephydatia > Ephydatia muelleri. The sequence continues at coordinate 6,686,978 of JABACO010000009.1, forward strand.
TCCCGCTGAGCGGTACAAAGGGTAATGCAAGTGCGTATATAGAAAAGTCCTTACGCGTGCCGTTATGTATACTGCCTCCAGCGACGTGGGAACTAAGTGGTAAGATAACTGCATCCACTCGCTACTTGGCACGATCGTTTTACGAAGCGATAACTCTTGCTCTTTGACCAAAGCCACTTTAAGAGATAGAATAGGTGGAGAATGGGCGGGACGCAAAAGTCATTGTTATATCGGGAGACAATGATCCTATGGAAACATTATGGAACATGGTGGGTGACTACTGGTGAGAGGGAGACATGACTGATGAGGGAGAGATGTGTCTGGTGAGAGGGAGACATGGCTGATGAGTGACTGGTGAGAGGGAGGAATGAGTGGAGAGGGAGACGTGTGATGTGGCTGGGGAAATGAGTAACAAGACTGGTGTGGATGAGACACGACTGGTGTGCTATTGTATGTATGTGTGTATTAGTATGTGTGCACATATACCACTGAGAATAGGTGATGTACATGAAAGGTGTATTGTTCAAGTGTGCCATTCATTTACCATCAATCATCTCTCCTCAGTAGGATTTTATTTAACTGATCAATTTGTTTTACTAATATCTGTGGTGATCATGCACAGCTCTGTGATATGCTCGTCATTAGATTAGGAATTGTGCAATTTCGTGAAGTGTAGTTTGATTCTGATTGGCACTTATGATGCATTAAACGTGGGTTGGTCAACATGTAGGTTAAGCATAAAAATTAGAGTAGACGTTAATGTTTCAAATTGCAAGTATAGCTCACTAGAAGAAACATATCAATGTTTGCAGTTCATGGCCAGATGTTGCGATGGAGACATCGGCACATTATGCATCCTTTAACAGCAGCAGAACCAACCACGAAGTTAATTGCTTCTGTTAAATGGTTATGTCTATGATGGTGATGTGTTAGGAGTGTTTCGTATTCTAAATGCTCGTAATGTGCCCTTGTTTTCAATATTTTTAGTGCAATAGAAGTTATCGTATCTACCTATTTCTCGACGATTGCGTAAGTTGCCACGCGGCATTTTCTAGCGGTTCGTTGCTACATTTTCATTATCATAATGCGTGCATGGGAGCACACACAGGGCAAGGTTGAAGTTCTGAGTTTGTAGATAGCACCTAGACAGTTGTTATATTTTTAAGTGTGGTCTGCTTTGCGAGTGTGTGGGGGTTATAAGCAATATGAGTGACAGAATGTAGTCCTTATGAGTTATGACTGAAAGCAAATTAAGCTCACAAAAAATGCCCAAGCAAAAAGTGCACTAGGTGTGGTCTGCTTTCCAAGAATGTGAGGGGTTAAGCAACTTGAACGCACTGAAAGTGCCCTAGGTGTGGTCTTGTTTCCAAGAGTGTGAGGGGTTAAGCAACTTGAGCGCACAAAAAGTGCCTTAGAGGTGTGGTCTTATTTTCAAGAGTGTGAGGGGTTAAGCAACTTGAGCGCACAAAAAGTGCCTTAGAGGTGTGGTCTTATTTCCAAGAGTGTGAGGGGTTAAGCAACTTGAGCACACAAAAAGTGCCTTAGAGGTGTGGTCTTGTTTCCAAGAGTGTGAGGGGTTAAGCAACTTGAGCACACAAAATGTGCTGGTGAATGCATGTAAACATGTACAGGATGTGTTTTTATGACCATAATGAGACTGCAGCTGTATTTAGATAACATACATGCCCACATGTATAGATAAAGAGCCCGTGGGTAGTGCAGCCCTTTGGGTAATAACAAAATAATGGTGACATGTAGAGTCCCCTGTGTCCCGCAAACACTGAAGGGCAAGTAACTGCATGCATCATCCATCACTGTTTTAAATTGTATTGATATAACGTATTGCAAAGTATTTCCCTACAGATAATTAATGTTAACCATTACTTGTCTTTTTGGTGCATACCAGAATATAAGGTTAGGAAGAGGTACATGTGACCTCTCTCTCTCTCTCTCTCTCTCTCTCTCTCTCTCTCTCTCTCTCTCTCTCTCATCTCTCTCTCTCGCTCTCTCGCTCTCTCTCTCTCTCTCTCTCTCTCTCTCTCTCTCTCTCTATCTATCTCTCTCTCTCTCTCTCTCTTTCTCTCTAACTCTCTCTCTCTCTCTCTCTCTCTCTCTCTCTCTCTCTCTCTCTCTCTCTCCCTCTCTCTCTCTCTATCCTGTCTCTCTCTCTCATGTCTCTCACTTTCTCTTACCTATTACCCAGTGTAACTATTCTTTATTGAAAAGGGAAGCATGTGGGATTGTATAGCTGTGATATGCGCTTCACACTTATTGCATAATTTGTGTATGGTGCATGTTGTCTCTCTTATTTGTACTGGCACATTGAGATGCTTCACCACATGGACAGACACATACCAGCACAATCCACACACCAGTGTAAAGACAATACACTTTCTGTCCTTGTAATAAATTATTTCCCCAGCAGCCTATATGAATAAGATCATGTAGACTGATAAGTGTGGGTGCAGCAGCCTCTCAGGTGTGGAATGAGTTTTCAGCTGGGTGCTTGGTTTGGCATGTTGTAAACACCATATCCCCTTTGTGGCCAATAACATGTTCAGACCTTTTCTAATAATTAATAAATACTTACACAATTGAGCTTAGTTGAGCAACAAAGATAAGATGATGGTGGTGGTGTTTTTTGTGAGCATGTGTGTGTGTGTGTGTGTGTGTGTGTGTGTGTGTGTGTGTGTGTGCATGCGTGCGCGTGCGCATGCTTGGATTGTGTTCTCTCTTGAGTGGACATGGCATGTTGTATTGATGAATGTGTATACTCATAGTTAGGATTTATCTTTACACTTTTTTTTCCACATTGTTCCAGGTTCTACACGTGTGTTGGAATATACAGGTTTTCATCATTTGAGACCGAATCACTATACCATTGTCATTCTATGAGTTTATGCTGTCACTGACTATTGCTGTACTGACATTGTTTGAAAAATCAATCAGGTTTGAGTAAATGCAACATTAGTTTAACTGGTTTGAAGTATAGTAGCAGTCGATATGTAACAAATGGGCTAACAACTAGTTGTCTCAATTGATTGCAGCACTTCTGTACAGCCTCCAAACAAGTCTACCTTGGTGAAGTCTAATATTGTAAAAACTGCTGGAAGATGACTTGCTTGAGTATCTACACTTCTAGTTGTCAGAAGAAACATCACAGTAGTAAAGAAGCCACACCAGTATTCCGTCCAGCTATATTATTAGGGAACAAATAAGTTAGAAGTTATAGGCACTGAATATGACTTGAGGTGTCGCAATGTAAGCAACAGAAGGTGACGCATTCTTTTCATCTATGATAATAATGAATATAATACAAACTTCGCTAGCTGCACGTGCACACCAAATGTCAGGGAAGAAGGTTATCAAATGACTACGGACGAAAAGGAATCCCAACCGCAAATATAGCGGTCCCGACAATGCTGCCACTCCTTTTCAAGAAAGTATACCTAGCAAAAGTAAGGATTGTTGATGTATGCAAACTTATAACATCACTAAATCGCAAGTTTCCAGTTTGTTCTTGTCACAATTATAAATGTGTCATTGATAGATTAGTTTCTTAATAGCACGATCGAGGCACTGCAGCGTTTTTATTCTTAGTCTTTATTAAAATTGTAATATATGATCTCTGCTACACTGCATCGCTATAGCGCTTGCACGTAAATTCGCCATCTGTGGCAAACGATTTCTTGCCATGTATCGAAAGTCCATTACAAATCACAGCAACGTTGCTAGACTATCGCTACCGCGGAGCGACAGTTTTTAAGCGACCTCCGAACGACAATGGGAAGAAGCACGCTTAAATAGCCTTGCTATAGAATTTAATAGAATGTGTTTCCTCCTTTGACATATTTACTCTGTTATATTAGAGGTCTGCTACATTACAGCAGAAGGCAGTGAAGTAAGGAGGCTTGTATCTGCGGCAAGCCTCTACACAGCAGACAAGGATAATTTGTCTGATAGGGATCTGGCATCCCTGATTAAAGATAGAAATGGAGCAATTTGGAGAGTTCCAGGGACACAGAAAAGTGTGAGATGCACCGTTTTTGAAATACACGGTAATGGCATTAGGAACGTTTTATATAATTTTTATGATGTGTCCATAATTTTTTATTATGCATTCACAGATATGGAAACTTCTTCTTCAAAGGTAATGCAGTAGTGTTAATTTTACAATTAGGGCTATTACTATGAGTGTGTGATAATCACATGTAAGTTAAGTACATTTAAAGAGGGGTAAACTGAGATGTACGGGGCTAGAACCTATGCTTTAGTACTGTTAGGCTTTTTAACAAACTTGTATGATACTAGTTAGACTAAGCAATATGTTTTGAGATATGTAGTTAAATAAATTTGATAGTATGTAACATTATATTAAGCATGACAAGGTAAGAAGCTTGTAAAGGTTTTTATGAACTAAGTCAAGGTCTCTTGCACAACTATAATTGCATGTATTGGGGTAACAGCATTATTTCACCTGTGATGATAAATTCATTACAATATTGAAGATATTGTTTTCAATGGTTACATAATCATTTGTACACATGTTGTACCTACAATGGTGGGGATTGGTGTGTGATGTGTTATTTAACATGGTATCATTTTCACAATAGTCTTCAGACTACACAACTCCTCAAGTAAGTAAACAATTCCATGCAAAGTTCATTTGAGATGATAAAAAAGATGAATGTGCAGGTCTAAATCCTGATGCTGATGTAAATTTATGACCAGATTTATGTACATTATAATATACTTAATTGTCTTTTATTGCTTCCCGGATTGCCATCATCACAAACAAATCCTGTCCGCCCTATAAAGCAAGCTTGGTATCATCCTCGTCCGGTCTAATGCCAGAGCCATACTGATGAGATCCCCGGTGCCGGCCACTGGAGACAACATTCAGTTCTAAATATTGTACTGTTATCCCATGTATAAGTATATTCAGTGTAATATTTATTTTGAAATTAAATAAAATTTCGTTTTCTCTTTGTAATGATAATAATTTAACTATTGAGTTATTAAAATGCAGAATTACAATTTAAAACATAAGCACTACAAATAATACAACCTACATGTAATGGTGATGTGATGTTTTGCATTTTACGATTCCTTCATTTTAACGCCCCCTTAAAAGTGTTATGTGTACTAAGACCCCATCCTATTTTATACCTAGAGATGGGTGTAGTATTTTAAACAAAATGAATCCATGAACAATTCGGTAATGCACATGCATTCCCGAAAGACTGAATAATTATTTTCTTTTAGCCATCTTACAACCATCTCTAAGCATAAAATGACAGGGTCTTAAATTGCACATAACACTTTTAAAGGAGGGCATTTAAAATGTACAATATGCATTAATTTTTTTTTATTGTCTTCAATTCAGGTTAAGAAGGTTACACAGCCATCTGTAAGTGTGCATAGTGATAGCGTGTAATGAATGTTATGTGTGGAAGAAGATGGTCTTAATGGAGTGCTTATAAAAAAAAGTGAATACAATCTAACTAAGTATAATGTGGTTGCTAACCTGTATGTTAGCGGTGTTACATGTAACGATCACACTGCATATTCATTTATTGTGCTAGTTGTAATTAATCAATTGAATGGCTTTGGTGTATGTGGTTTCTGACAATAACTTTATTTTGAAGGCAAGGCTTTTTCCAAGATTGAAGGAAGATGCACGTGAGGTACAGAACATTGTTTTAACATACTTCTAAACCATAGAGAAACTGAGTTTATGTACTTACAAGGTGATTGCACAACTGCATTATGCACTCAACATTTTACATAATATGTTTCTGACAGTACATTAGCTAATGGAATTTGGCTAACACATTAGTATTCAACACTTCATTTCTCTGCTGAAGGGACAATAACATGTTGCAACACATCGCACACATGCACCACAATTTTATATCTGCAATTATGTTACCAGTTTGTGTTCAAATGGTTTTCTAACTATTGAAAGCAATACGACACAATATTCAAAATAGTAATGAACTTGTGATTTTGCAATCACAAGGGAATTACACAAATATGAGTACACTTGTGCATTATTACATTGGTACATAAACTCAGTTATTGGATTCGAATGTGTATATATATTTTATTTTTGTAGGCAAAGTTTAAACAAAGATTCAGAAATGAATTAATGCATGTAAAGTAACAGATTGAAAGTATAGTTGATAGACCTTGTATGTAATAGCAGAAGATTCTTTTCACAAGAGAATTTATAATTTCTTGCACTGGTGTAAAGGTTATATTTCACCTGTAATGACAAAAGCACATATTCGTTTTGAAGTTGTGGAATCCAATGTTTTAAAATCATTTCATAACCATATGCATACATTTTCAAGACATTTATACACACAGTTTGTAAAAGTGCACCAGTCCTACATCGCGGCTATGTGTTATTAATCATGTTATCATTTTCTCAATAGCTTACACCAGAGAAAGCAAGTCCAGCTGTAAGTAAAAATTAGAGGACCAATCCTATGGGACAAACACGATGCATGTACATCGTATGGAACATGCGGCTAGCACATACACACAAAAACCGTGGCAAACATTGTACCTGTCTAAAGATGGTGCACACACATACAAACTCATGTACATTCCATGCAAGGTGTGAACTTGTTCTCTGCACATACACTTGCATTCAATTCTAGCAAACTGCTTGTATGCATGTTTAAGAGGACACTGGTTCTATTCTCAATTTCTGTATGGACTGAACTTCTGTACTCGTAATGTGTCACTCTCTATTGTTTTATATAAATTGAGAACTTCTGCATGTGAAGCTCCCTTATGACTAGTAAGGATTTTGCCCAATAAGGCACTTTTATTTCACATCTCAGAGAATGGTGTGTATGTACAGAGAACCAGCCATAAGGGAGCTCCACATGCAAGGAGCAAAGGGGCAGGGTATAGAAATAAAATGCATGCATAAAGCAGTTAAATGGAATACAATGCATGTGCAGGTGCAGAGAACAAGTTTAGCAGAATAGGCCTTATGTGCAATGTACATGTGTGTGTGTGAGTGTGTGTAGACATGCTTAATGTTTTTCATTTGTATCCATGCGTACAAGTGTACTGTACATGAGTGTATGTATGTGTTGTGCACAAGATTCCATTTTTGTAACAATGTAAGTGTACTGTATGTGTATGTGCTGTATGTGTGATAAATAGGGTGCACAGGCGCGTACATAGCAATGTGTGTGCACATTCATGCACATGTACACTTCGTGAAAGCAGTCTGAAAATGAGAACCCAATTGATGTCACTGCAAGTGGTACGAGCCTGTGTGTGTTCACGAGTGTGGTGTGTGTGTGTGAGTGTGTGTGTGTGTGCGTGTAACGAATATGGTGTACGGGCTATTTGCATAATAATGCAAGTGTGTTCTTGCACATATACATGCTTTGTGAATACAGTGTGAGAAATAAGAACCCAAAGTCACTGCAAGTGGTACAAATCCAGTCTGTGTGTGTGTGTGTGTGTATATGTGTGTGTGCATGTATGTGTGTGTCATGTGTGTTTGCCCAGGAGTGTACATTTATGCACATGTACACTTTGTGAAAACAGTGTGAGAAATAAGAACCAATGTCACTGCAAGTGGTACAAGCCCAGTCTGTGTAAGTGTGTGTGTATGTGTGTGCGTGTGTGTGTGTGTGTGTGTGTGTATGTGTGTGCGTGTGTGTGTGTGTGTGTGTGTGTATGTGTGTGCGTGTGTGTGTGTGTGTGTGTGTGTGTGTGTGTGGCATGGGTGTGTTTGTGTGTGCAAAGATACAGTAGGTCCGTGTGTGGCAGGTAACAATGCAAGTGCGTAGTGCATGTTCACATGCTATGTGAGCTAAGTTATAGCATCCCTGCAGTGTAGTCGAGTGGGCGTGACAGGAATGAAGTTAAACAAGCGAATGTGGGAAAGCTTTATAATACACTACTAGGTAACCAACGGTGATGCGAGTGAGTAGAAAAAAATATAAATTTATAATATTTGGATCACAATATTTTGTCGTGAACTGCATGTTCCATATATGGAACAGTTCATGACAAGTATTGCAACGCCTGATACCCCATAAGGTATGAACCCATCATAACTTTCGGCAGGAGTAATCAAATTGCCTCAAATTCGGTTTGTAGGTAGAGGGTACCGAATTGTTCTGTTTGTTAATTTTGACTCTATCCGTACAGGTGTGCAAAGTTAATGCACATATCCAGCTTGATTTGCGCAGGCAACCCTACTTCCATTCTCGCATTCCACATGAATATTTAATTGTAGGAATAAATAGTTATAAAATGATGTATTATACCAGTACTATTACGTCGAAATATTCTAACTGTTGAAATGTGATTTGTTGTTTATAGGTTGATGACCAGGACGATGTTGTATCAGTAAGTCCTTATTTTAAATGGACATCATGAATGTTAGTTTACTTATCACAGGATGAGGAAACAGGAGTGTCAGTACGTATATGTTCTTACAATACTGTGTATTTACACAGTAAAAGATGTAATAAAATTCTAACCTCTGCCTACAGTGTATCATGCACATGTATGATGTATGTATGAGTTTACAGATAGTTGAATTGCATGTTTATTTATTTGAATGGTAAATTGATAATGTTAATGCTCAGGAATCTTATGATATAGAACCATTTTTATTTGATATAAGATTGCACGTTGCCTCTAAAAAGAGCCATTTATAAATCTTCTAGATGTTTAAAGTGTTTGGGGATACCTTGTGTAGTCAAAATGAACGTAATTGTGGATTTTACTTTGTAGGCGAAGCCTAAAGGACAATTTGAAACTGCATTGAAGGTATGTAGCATGCATGTCCATTAACAACAAGAGTGTAACTTGCGTTTTCACAAATGGCCATATCAAAGATTGCACGTCCTATTATAATCACACATCCATGCAAGTGTATTTATGATGAATTAAAAAGAGTAAATGTGCTGGCCAATATCCTCTTGCCCTAAACAGAGTTTCCCTGGGTAAATTGGAAATGAGTTACAATTGATACAATTGTCAATTGCCCCTGCACAATGAACATGGGATAGGAGTTAATGGGGAGTACGATACAACATTTACGAATCATTCTCTCATGTGCCCTGTAAAAATACAATGCATGTTCAATTTTAAGCATCCAAATGTAAAAAGGCCATGGGCATTATATGCCACAGACTGTAAGTATAACAAAGGATGTATTTGGTAAGATTATCATTTGTACACTATAACTAATGCAGGTGTTGCTATTTGTTTACGGTTTTCACAATAGGGTTCATCAGAGAAAGGGAAACATGCATTGGTAAGTTAAATTAGTCATGCAATGATAATTTTGGTTGTGTTATTGAGCATGTTTTCAATTTGATTCAATTTGCTGCCAATAATCCAGAATTTATATTTTAACATGCTAATGATATACAGCTATCTGTAAGTATAACAAACGATGTTTCCATATAAGATATCCCATTAAAAATGAGGATACATAACACAATGCCATTATACTGTTATTGTCTCCCTTTTAGAAACAGAAGGATGCACAGCCACCTGTATGTGTGCTAAAAATTCTAAATACGTATTTTCAGAATGCTAATATGCATTAGTCATACAGTGTATGTGGGGTACAACCTGGAGAATATGTATGTGACTAGATAGTTAGTATGATGATCAACAGCACGTATTATCTGTAAATACTTGTTCTGAAATGACATTATGAATTGTAATAGAACATTTATTATTGACATAAAAACATACATAATGTACACACTTGTGCATTCTACTACCCATTTCCCTCACGGAGTCCCTTATTGTGACTTTGTACAATTATTACATCATGTTTTCACTGGTCTGATAAGGTTAATGCATGTGGTGTGTACGTGTGTTGTTGCATAAAGATTATACCTCTGCTTGCATGCAAGTGGGGATTTTCCCAACAGGCGCAGCCATGGACCAAAGAAAGTCTGGATGCATATGAGGTTTAACAAACTGTGTTCCATTAGTCATGTGAATTATATGCATTGTATTCTTCAGAACATGGAGACACAGATGCCACCGGAATGGTAAGGTATTATAACAAAATTAAAAAGAGAGCTATTGAAATGTTTTTTTAAGAGTGAAGCTGTTATTTTATACCTTTTGTTTCATTTGTCTATTATTTTATAAAGTAAGAACAACCGTATTATGTGTCTTAAATTTAAACACTATTTAACAGAAAGTTAAATAACAGTGGACTTTTTAGCTTTTGTTAAATGCATTGTTCTGAAAATTAACTAAAACGACAATCAAATCCAAGTTTATTCAAGTTATTCTGCAGCTTATAAAGCCTGCAAATAATTATAAGTAATAACACATTTTTATATCAAAGTAAAGCCGTTTGAATGAAATTCAATTTTTGCATAACCTAATCTTACTTACATTCTGTTCTTATGTGTTTGGTGTTAAGTTGAGGTTCAGCCTGTCGGCAAGGACCACAGCCTTGGCCCTGTTACAGCTTGTTACAAAGCTATGCTGAATGTCACGTGGGGCCTAAAGTTGCAGATATGTATGCATGTTAAATTTCTCACTATAGCATGGGACTCCTGCATGTACAAGTGAAGCTGAAGAAACTGCTGTAAGTGTAGCATTTGAAGCATAGTGTGTTAAAAAGTGCATTTTTAGTCTGTGTTCCACAAATATGTGTGCTATTCCCTGCATTGTATAGAATTTATGCTTTGAATTTATCTAGACTCCTGCATCTGCAAGTAACGTTGAAAAAACTGCAGTAAGTCTACCATTTCATGTGCAGTGGAGCATAGAGTGTTCAGTTACGTACATGTACTTGTTATGCTGATATCCAAATGTGGTAATATCTTAATATTTTGTCAAAGAAAATGGCAAATGTACATTAGTGTGTTACAAAAATGTATGTTAAAGATAAGCCCAGCATTATATAGAATTTATGTTGTTTTGAGGTATTAATGCTTGTACTTAACTTAATGATAGAGGTACATGTACTATCAACAAATTAAGAATTAATTACCTGGTGCATGTGATAAAAAATACAATCAGAGTTACAAGAACCGTTGTGGAGTGCATGCTAGTTGTCGTGCAGTCATTTATAAAAGGGCTAACAATAAATGTAATCTGAAGTGCACGTATGGCATTTATGTTAGTTTGATATATCAAAACATGCTGTGAAAGGCATAGCACTATTATGAATACAATATTGTTTAATTTACACAGGATTCTGACAATGTGATGTCTGTTGTGGTAAGCCATTCATTGCAATCAATATCGCCACATACACGTACACTGTATATCTTCATGAATACATCTAGGAATTGGTGAAAGACACTCACAGGATTGTCCAAAAACTAGACGGGAAAGAGGAAAAAGACAGGGAAATATTTATGGTATATAATATAAATAACATTTTGTTTCACTTTCACATTACATATGGGGGAAGAGAGGGTGATTTAGCCACTGTTTACAGTCGGTCATTTACAGGCCTCTTTTTACAGGCCTCTATAGGGCTAAGTCCCAACAAGTCATATGGAACGTATTATGAATTTTATGTTGTGATAAAAACAGTTAATTTATAGGTGCACTGAAGCTAATCATGCATTGCATCTGTGCACTATGTTTGATTTGTGTGTGTATGTGTGTGCATGTGTGTATGTGTGTGCATGTGTTGTATGGGTGTGTGTGTGTGTGTGTGTGTGTGTATATGTGCATGTGTGTGCATCATTCATTTTTTGACCTGGTGAGGTCCATAGATTGGAGGGTTGTTGGTAAAGGAACTGTGGGAGAGAGGATGAGGGTGTAAGAGATAGAGTGAGGACAGTACCTCTTCAATAATACTGCAGCTTTTTCAAGGGAACACATAAAATTAAGACCATATTCCAGACTGGATTTATCAGTGATTAAGTCTCAGCGTCACCTACGCATGAAATCATTTAACTTGATAAAGTTTTAATGTTGCTACTACATCCGACTACTTTGTGTGTATGTGTGTGTGATTGTGTGTGCGTGTTGTGTGTGTGTGTGTGTGTGTGTGTGTGTGTGTGTGTGTGTGTGTGTGTATGGTCACAAGCTGAGCATGAGCAATTCAGTAGTAGCTAGGATTAAATGAAAGATTGTATGGCTTGGAAGAGTATGATTGATTTTCCACATTGTTATTAGACCTCTCTATGGTTATCATGGCAACGAGTTTCTATGGTTATCATTTGATGTTCTTCAAATTTTGTGGTTGTGCTGTATTTAAAGCAATTGTTTGCAAATGTTTGTATGTATATGACAGTGTCCTGCAAAATCACCCTTCTGAGTAGTTTTTCGAGTTTTCAATTTAATTATAAAAAGCTTGTATCAAAAGATGATTCTATCCATCAAAGCACTGATTTTGATGTGGTTTTATTATTTTCCAAAAGTGTTCATTTCAACGCAACTATATATTTTGTCAAGTGTAACTTGTGTACTGTAGCATCATGTGTTTTATTTTTTCCTGATTTTATAATTAGCTATACATTTGAATGTGAGCCTTTCTTTTCTATAGCTTGTCAATGTTTTAAAGTATTAATTATGATAGAGATTGTTGTATATGCTCTTACACGTATTGTTTTATTATAAGTATAGTACCACTAGTAAGTGTTCTGTATAATAAATGAATATTAATAGCAGGAATGCATATGAAACATGGAGTAAAATGCAAAAAAAAAACCCAAAAGGAAAGCATATGAATGAAGGACTAAAATGTGGCTCTAATTACCCCTCATGAAAAAATTCAACTAAACCAATTTAAAGCTGTGTTAAAGCAAAATTAATTTTCAGGGTAAGACAGCCATAACTATTGCGCCAATGAAAAGAGTAACATAACTTTAATTACACTTAATTTCAGATAGAAAAGTCCCCTTATTCCTTAATTTAAATTCATTCATTTAATTGATAGCCTAAACTAATGAACATGTCTTTGAAGTAGTAACGTTAATTGAATTCAAATTTATTTTTTAAGTGCTGAATAAGGGGGTACCCACTCATACTAGACCCGAACTTGGGTAATTATAAATTGTATTTTAAAATGTAAAGGCGGTGTATTATTTAGATGTGTGAACACTAACAACATGCACCCCAAAACTAATAGCTGGACTTAAAAGTGTGTTTTTAAATATATTGATATCAATATTTCAGATTGGAGAAGTTGACATATTGGCCATCCCGGCCAAAGATCCGGTTAAATTCTGTCTTCAAGCAATGGATGTATTGTTTAGCCGTGAGGAAATGTCTAAAGGACGTTACAAGGCGGTAAGACAAAGAGGAGACAGAACACCAAACCCTCCTCTTGACCCACTGAAAGTCCGGATAATTGATGGTAATAGTAAATTGGATGCTTTTTGGTGTACTATGTCATAATAGATATTGATTTAATAATATTCTTTTTTCAGATGCAATAATAAAACGGTTTGGTATTGAATTGTTCAATGAAACAGCACCTAAAGTCAGGCGACAGGCCAATCAAAAATGCTCGGACATTTACTCTAAGCAACGGAACAAGACAGAGTAGCTTTTTTATTTTAAATTCGTTTTTGTATGTGTTATGTATCAATCATTAATGTTAATCGATATATATGCGTGTATGAATGATATTACGATATGCGAAACGTCATTAAAAGAGAAGATCGTATGAAACATATCATGAACGAGAACCTACAGATATGAGGACGATCAGGAGATTAAACACGACGATGTTGTAAGATAGTATAATGATTATCAGATATCCATATCTGTAAGAATGTATAAGATCATTTACGATCATACAAGATTGTATGGCATGTCGCGAGCTTGTTAGCAATCCTAAGATTATGCACGCACTTTCTGCTATCGTTAATGATTGCATATATGGAAATGACGAGAAACGAGGATTGGTGACAGTAGACGAAAGTGCGTATATGACGAATAATACTTGAACGACAATCATAAAGGATTACTTATGATCGCAGAAATTGAACCGCTACAGATTTAATACGATCACTCACAGTCTTGATTTGTTAAATCCTCTTCGTTTGTACGAAGCTTGTGTGAAACGTACGAAACAGGTACAATCGTCATGGACAAATTTCTTACTATTCAAACGATAATCGCAGATCATAACAACGATTGACCCGTACGAATTTTTTGCTGGGATATTGCAACTGGTGATTTCGTTCGAAATGAAGCGTCTTCTAAAACTTGATGTATAGCATCCAATACCAGAGACTTTCCGTCTAGATATAGGAAAGTGTATGCGTCACCCTACGCACAACTCTTTGTTTATGTAAGTTACCAACAACAGTTACAGCATCGCAATCCGCCATTTTATTTTCTACTACACTGATGGAACCTATTAATTGGTGTTAAAACGTCCCGTTTCCAATCCCTTCCTATATAATCTATGGTAGCAGTCACATTTGGACAACACTATCAGGTGATGGATCTTTCAATGCTTAGAAAAAGAATCTAGCAATTCAATCAGCATAAGCTTTAATGAACCTCACTAGGCATATCGTAAGACACAACAATTCATTTACTCATATATAGTGTACAGAATGTGCATGCAACAGGAAGCCTGCATGGGACGGGTCATCAGTATGAGAGGTGCATGCGCGCATACAACTCCACCACTTCTGTGGCATAATTCATCATCCATGCTCAATAAACATGAAATCACAGCAGCTATGTGGGAACACACCTCACCCAGACTGCTCTCAATTTACATGCAGCATACATGCGAGGACATATACCCATACAAGTATAGTGTGCATGCAGAACCTGTTCCTTAATTCTTCTCACACATAACCCAATGAAAGAATGAGGTGGCGTCCTTTCCTGTATCAGCTCAATTGCGTACAAAGTGCACTGAGGCCATTGTCATATCATCTTTACCTCATCCAAGCAGCCATGCAGCCATATCATAGTCACATTGTAAGGCCAAACACATGTATACACATGCTAAAGCATCAGATGCATTACATCATCATATGAGGTACTCCAGACCAGGCTGTGTCATCACTTGAGTGGCATATCGGATGTGGACCCGTACAGCATCTGATTGTCTTCGTACTTCATCCCAGTCTGGAGGGACAGAAGGTGTAGGGTGCAGGGCACTGAATATTGCATCAGAGAGGCCAGGGAAGGTAGCACTGGCATAGGAATTGACTGAGCTTGGAGCGAAGATGACATGTCTGGAGAAGAAATGTCATGCACATTGGAAGATCATTTCACAGGTGCTCTTACTTGAACTGCCTCCCTGGTAGTCCCTCTGGAATGATAAAAGCCCTCTCCAAGTTCATCAGCTTGTTATTCAGAATACGGAGAGCTCGTTCACTGATAGACGTGTTGGAAGCTGCAGTCTGGAGCTGGTTCCAGAATGTGACAGATGCAGTGACAAACTGTTCCAACTCATCAGCAATATACTCCACGGAGATGTTCTGGTTCTGAAGCACAGCACCGTACTGTTGCACAAAACTAGCAAAGATATTCTGCAAGGAAATGGCATAATCCCTTGGGTCATAGGGAAGTACTGGAGTTGTGGCTAGGAGTATAGCAGTCTTGAACCACATCAGTCCCAATGCCTGATGGTGGGTGAATGAAGGGTCTCCAAAGTTGGTCATCCAATAGAAGTTGTCATGCACAGAGTGGTACACTGCGTAGCTAGTAGTGTTAACCTTGAGGAGTGTATGAGTGATATAATTACCTTACCTGAAATATGCAAAGATTTGACTTACATATGCAAATGAAGCGCAGCTTATTCCCAGCAGCTGAAGGAACATGGTAAAGTCACTGCCTGATCCAATGTTATCAATCCTGTTAATTGCATATTGAGTCACTTGATCCATATGTCACAATAAGTGGCAAACATACGCTGGCTGCACGGTTCCATTGAAGCTCATTGACCTATAGTATAACCACTGATCATATAATGTATCAAAGCTGGGGTCTGGGCACCTCACCTGTATGGAGGACGAGCGAGCTCTAACACAATGCACCCACATGTTGCAACATACCAGCTTTGCAGCAGTGTACAGAGGTTTGTACAACAGAGGATTTGCTGCGACAGAGAGTAGCGTTGATCCTGGGAAGGAGTTGAGGACATGAATGAAGGTTGCAATCAAACATGATGGCCAAAGTACCTGCCACAGCTGAGTCCACATTGAGATAGGCCACAGTGTTAGGTCCAATCACCTTCTGCCTCTCCTGTGTGTGTGTGTGTGTGTGTGTGTGTGTGTGTGTGTGTGTGTGTGTGTATGTGTGTGTACACTGCCATGAGGCATGAAAGACACACTTCTCTTCCACCCACCTCCACCCACTCAGTGGACCCAATCAGCCCAGGCTCCTCAGCATCCCAGCTACACAGGACTATGCTACGACCAGGTCTCCATCCCTTGGTTCTCAATGTACCAAATGCTCTGGCCATCTCCTGCAAAACTGCCGTCCCAGAGTTTGGGTCAACTGCTCCAAATACCCATGCATCCCTGTGGTTGCCAAGGATCACCATCTGATCTGGTTCAACCTGCCCATATATGGTGCCAATGACATCATAGATGGTGCGCTGTTCCTGGTAGTTGTTGACTTGGATGAAGGTTTGGCTGCATGAGAGGGAGATGGAAGAAGGCTGGTGGTTTGGCTGCACATACATGTAGATCAGAAATAGAAAGGATAATTGAGTGCCTAAAGTGTCGCCTTCCTCCCAAATGTTGTATAAAAATATTTGTTACTCAAGGCGGTAGTAGACATGAAATGAAAATACAAAAATATTAATATCACATATTCTCTGTTACTTTTCGCATGATTTGATTACTAAAGTCATGTCGTTAGTACCCCAGCCACAAAAGTGGTGAACCTTGGTACTATGCCCATTATCTATGGCTATTTCCAGACTCAAATTGAATCATAATAAGTACAATTCATATGCCAATGAATGTTGCACCCACAGTAAAATTTACTATGGTGCACGAAGCGTATGATGCCAAAGGTGCCCTCATTCATTGGCCGAAAGATTGAATATTTTATCAGGTGCAAGACGGGTGTTTTTCGACTCTGGATTTGGAATGCGGGTGAAAAGTTGACCTAGTTTGCGCGCAAATGCGCGTGCACCCTAACCCCAAGTATTTTCCTCAGGCTGCTGCGTAATGGTGTTTAGGAGTTACAAAACCAGAATAATTCGATTATAAAGTCAGGATGTACATCATGCCTACATGCATGGTGCATTACTATACGTGCATGAAGTGTGCTACGGTACCAAAGGTACCACCATCCTTGAAGCGTGTGCTATGGTACCAAAGGTACCACCATCCTTGCTATGGTACTAAAGGTACCACCATCCTTGCTATGGTACTAAAGGTACCACCATCCTTGAAGCGTGACTATGACTGAACGAGCGTTTTTGTAACTTGACAGTTGTGGATTCAAAATAGAGGTACGCTTGTATAAGGATGCTGAAATAAGCTAGTTTGTAACTAGCACCTTTTAGGGTTATCACGTAGTGTAGTCTCTGGGGTTTAGGATCCAAGCGAAGCCAACTTGTCTAGTGTGGATTGCACACCCTCAATTAAATCATCAAAATTACATTGCATGTAAATGTGTTTCTTACTATGCCGGTATTCTATGTACAACACACACATAGACGTGGAGATACAAACGTACTTAGTAATATCACTTGACTGCCATATATGGTAGGCCACATCTAGAGCTCCAATCCAGCTGCCTGGAGCAGTGATGGTGTCCAACTGGCTGCAATAACACATTCAGCCATTAACCACCTACCACACCAACAGAGGCATGTGCAATGGTACCTCATGAAGTATATTGCATCTCCATATCCAATGGGCTGTACTGGTATGGAGGGAACTCCCCCACTGGCCATCACTGAGCTGTAGCTCTCTCTGAACACACCATCTGGATAATAACATGTGATGCGACGTAATTGCTTTGAATGTTACTATGGTGATGCATGCAATTGTGTTTTGGTGAGTGTTGTACCTATACACAAGCTATCAGTGCTCAGTGTATTAATAAAAGTATAGTTATGGCTCAATTAAACAGTTAACACATTCAAAACAAAATCGTTCTACCATTGGAACTGATATTTGAAAACACTTTCAAGAGCATTTGCAATGCACAACGTAGCAGCTATCGGTTTCCCCAGCCATGTTGTGATGATGGGGTTCTATAAATAGCACATAACCTGTAAGTACACATTCAATAGCACTCTTTTCACCCCTCTCTATTTGCCTTTGACTACCACACCCTTTACTCTCCCCTTCTAACCTATTGAAGGGACTCCATTGGTGAGTGGGTCTCCTTCATTTCCCACTAAGCTTCCTCGCTGAAGACCATAGGGGGGCAGGCTTGGTCCATTAGGGTACACAAGGGTGCCACTGGGAGCATAATCTTTAGGATCAGAATATATGATCAGAGCTGAGCATCCATACGTTTGGGCCAAATGAGCTTTGTCTCCACGGTAAATGGCGCCATATCGGGCTATGCAGATACGACCAGTCAAATTTAGAGACAGGTTTGTAGTCAGATACAAGAAGTCATCGATGGTAGCATAGTTGACATAGACCAGTCTTCCAGTGGCACTTCCAGATCCAGAATATGCATTGAATGGCATGGCTACAGTGCTGTCGTTCTCGCCAGGCGTCAGTGGGGTTTCTTGTGCAGTATGGGCGCTGTAGATAGTGTCTCCCGTCGCGTTCTTCAGGAGCAATACGTTAGGGTTAGAGGTGTTTGGGTAGCTTAGCAACACGGAGTAGTTGACCAGTTGGACGTCATCAAACCCGTAGTTCACCCACTGGGTGTAAATGTCTTGCGCTAGTTTCATGTTCTGAGGCGATCCGGCGATGTGCGGGAGGACGGTTAGGTTTTGGAGGTTATTCCGTATGTTGGTAGTGAGCAGTTGGTCATCGATCCAGCTGAGGACGGGAACAGAAGTACCACCATCAACGACGCTCGCACCCCACGAGGCTTGGCTACTGGACGTACTCGTAAAGACTGATTTCCCAACCAGAAGGCCTATGGAGAACGCTACTGAGGACGCTGTGATAACAGCCAGGATTGCGTAAAGGACGTATATTTTCTTGATAGCAGCATGAATGCCTACTGATTTAAGTTCCAAAAGGGGTTTATCCTCCTCGCTGCTCATCCCTACACTATTCTTGCGAGCCAAACCAGAGATAATATCTGGCCAAACGTACTTCGCACTATTAAAAAAAGGTTTTTTAACTGGTTAGGAATACATGAATGAATACATTATTATTATTAGTTCACTATCTAGTAGGTGTCTTGGAAGGACATCGACCGGGAGAGCAATGCTCGAACATTTACTCTCACTAGGGCCAAGTTGAGTCTCCCATACAAACTAGAGGTGGCCTGGGACTTAGTTTGATTGTAACGAGTGGCCAGACGAGAAGCCAATCGTGCCAAATGCTGCCTAGCTTCTAACCCCCAACACCCGTAGCTCTCCACAGCTAGTGGGACGCACTTCCACCCAAGTTCCGAGCATTTTGCATCGTCGGCATGATACTTCCGCTGTTCAGCCAGAGATAATCTATATATTATCTCTGGTTCAGCTGCCAAGGCTGCTGACCCTGCCATCGCACTCGCTTCAGTAAAAGTACTTGGGCTAAGCGGAGATGTGACGGTAATGTCAAAGGCAGCTGGCTTGCCTAACACCCAGTCCGGGACAAGCACGTCAGCAGGTGGTGTACGATGTTGGTCATGCCCAAGACCACTTCCTGCTTCAAATCAATAATAATAATAATAATAATAATAATAATAATAATAATTGCTATCCCTTCTACAAGTTTGAAACTGCACCTTGAATCAGCAGAGTACCAAACGGCCATTAGGTGGTGGCTTGGTCTCAACACATCAGAGGCCTCTCCCAGCCCCTTTTGCCCAGAGTTGGTTCTCGATCCTCTGGGTCATCATGCTGCCTCTTGTAGACATGGTGGGGATGTGGTCACCCGACATCTTTGTTGAGTTCTGTCGCCAAGCACACCTTTCTGTGAGAGTGGAAGCTGGTTTTGGGCTCTCTAGGGTTCAGAGAAACACTCGCCCAGCTGATGTTCTTGTTCAGGATTGGGTCAGAGGGTCTCCAGCAGCTATTGATATATAACTGTCACCTCTCCTTTAACTCCAGCCATGTTGAGGGATGCTAGCACATCAGCAGGGTCAGCAGCCTATGCAGCAGAATGCAGAAAGCATGAAGCCAACGACACAAAGTGCCAGGAGCTCGGATGGACATGCATTCCTCTAGCTGTGGAGACCTTTGGACACTGGGGGAAAGAGGCTCAGGCTGTATTTTCCCATCTTGCCTCGTTTATAGCCATCCATCAAGCTAGTCCCAAATCCAGTGTCCTAAATGAAATCTATAGTCGCCTCAACATGTCCCTGGTGAGGTCTGTAGCTACATATAGAGCCATCTTAGTGAGGGGGTCTGCAGCATAGGACTCATGCGAGTAGCGTTGGTAATGATAGGTAGAATTGGCAGTGTATGTAATAATAATAATAATGTGCTATTTTATTGTATCTTGTATTCCTGTATTCTCTAATAACAATAATAATAACAATGTAGCCTGATATACATTGTTTACTCCTGTATGTAATAATAATATGTATAGTTTAGTAGTTTTAAGGTAAATGTATTCATGCATTCTCATATTCAATAAGCATTTGATTTGATGTTAAATAATAACAATGATCCAGATTATACATGACCAGTCAAGGCCCGTAGTGAATGAAGCTACTGTTGCTTCATATGATCCAGGGTTAAGACTTTGACCTGGGAATCAGAGGTGTTTGGCAACCACAAGGTGGAGGTGTTCTTTGATGTCCATGTCGTAGACACTGACGCTCGATCACACTGCCATCGATGAGCACCTGATGCAATTCTTGAGTCTAGCTCGCAGGAGAAAAAGAGAATGTACAAAAAGGCAGTACAAGATAAAAGAGGTACCTTCACCTCATTTGGCCTTTCAGTGGCGGACTACTTCATAAAGGACTTCCTAAAGCACATGGCCACTGCTCTGTCCTTCAAGTGGTACAATACCTACATGAATTCCATTACGAGCAGTTATGTAAGATCACGGCTTGCATTTGCTGGGGTTCGAGCAGTGAGCCTCTGTCTGAGAGGATCACACACCAAATGGAGGAGTGGGCTGGGATTTGATGATGGTGCTCCTCTGGTGGAAGAAAGGTTTTGTCTATTTGTTTCTCTATGTTAAACAAGTGTGACTATACTTTTTTTTTAATATAAATAACAGAAGTATTATCTAATTGTATGTATTTCATGTATGCTTTATTTTACATAGCTAGTGGTTATTTATTTATTTATTTATTTATTTTGGATGAATGAAACCAAATTGATTGTCAGAGATAAGATAATTTTTTTTTCATTCTCAAAACACATGATGCTACAGTACACAACATACATTTTGGCTGTAACTCCAGTGTGAAATTAGCTGATGTCAAGTGATGTTAGAGCAATAATAACATAATAGAATCACAAATCGTCCATTAAATGCAGGGGCATTGGTGTAATCAATTACACAGTTTACAGTATCCTTTTATGCCATGTTAGTCTCTTATTCCATCAAGATACATTTTCGTAATCTCACATCTTCATTCCCCGAGGAGCTTGCTGCATAATTGTTTACCCCACCTTCTTCCAACTGCCATACTCCACAGGTGCAGGTATTTGGAGTAATGGGCTTTCATTAGTACTACAATTGTTTTTCCTTACAGACAACTATTGTCCTCCTGCAATCTCTGGACCCATATCATATATCTATTATTCCACTTCAATGATGAGCTTTTGCTCTTGTCCATACATCTTCCTCCCTCCCTATTGCTCCATTTATCGTGGAGAGCAGTGTGAATGAATAGAATTGTATGCACCATTGCCCCCCCCCCCTCCCCCCCATTTTGTATTGCCCTCTAGGACTGCTATGCTATTCCTTACCCCACCCCATCCCCATTCCATCGCACATTCCTGGAATTGGACTACATTGTAAGGGACATGGTTTACACCAAGATCAGCGGCACACACATGGGCCTGGCAGTGATCCTGATCTAACATTTGGCTCAGTCCATGCAAACAGTGCTTATTGCATGGCATTCTTATTGCACTGACAATGCACAGCTTATAATCATTTATGGGTCATGGAATGATGACCTAATTTTATGCGATAACCCTGACTGGATTTGTTCTATTTTAAAAGTCACAAATGCTTCCAGATGCCATATAATCTCACTCGGTGTTATGTGAGGTACTCCAGACCAGGTTGCTTCATCACTTGAGTGGCATATCGGATGTGGACCCGTACAGCATCTGATTGTCTTCGTACTTCATCCCAGTCTGGAGGGACAGAAGGTGTAGGGTGCAGGGCACTGAATATTGCATCAGAGAGACCAGGGAAGGTAGCACTGGCATAGGAATTGACTGAGCTTGGAGCGAAGATGACATGTCTGGAGAAGAAATGTCATGCACATTGGAAGATCATTTCACAGGTGCTCTTACTTGAACTGCCTCCCTGGTAGTCCCTCTGGAATGATAAAAGCCCTCTCCAAGTTCATCAGTTTGTTATTCAGAATACGGAGAGCTCTTTCACTGATAGATGTGTTGGAAGCTGCAGTCTGGAGCTGGTTCCAGAATGTGACAGATGCAGTGACAAACTGTTCCAACTCATCAGCAATATACTCCATGGAGATGTTCTGGTTCTGAAGCACAGCACCATACTGTTGCACAAAACTAGCAAAGATATTCTGCAAGGAAATGGCATAATCCCTTGGGTCATACGGTAGTACTGGAGTTGTGGCTAGGAGTATAGCAGTCTTGAACCACATCAGTCCCACTGCCTGATGGTGGGTGAATGAAGGGTCTCCAAAGTTGGACATCCAATAGAAATTGTCATGCACAGAGTGGTACACTGCGTAGCCACTGCCACCAACCTGAGGATAATGGTGGGAAGTGCAGGTGAAAGTGAAAGGGTCCAATAAAAATAACTAAGGTGGGGTCATGTGCATGCACTGAGATATGGGTTTGAATGCATCACACAACTGGCAGTTTTGTGGTTATTGCAGAGCAGTAGTGGTTATTACAGAGCCCTAGTGGTTATTGCAGAGCCCTAGTGGTTATTGTACAGCACTAGATATTTGATATTTCAGGTTTAAGCAGATTAAAAAAAATGCACTTTGCATGTTATAGTTAAAAAAGGAACTTTCATGGAGGGTGTCCTTGGACATATGTGTGTACGATTATGAAACCTATTCATCGATATTTTTTGACTTGCATGGTGTTCAACATTTCCAACAAGCATGTCACATATTTCATTGTGTCGCACATGTAAATATAAGAATGTAATGGATAGTAAACAGTCAATCAACCAGTGGAGTTACTAGTGGGTGGTTAGGTCCAATTGTGGAGTGCAGGTCATGGTAGCTTTTGTTTAGGGCTAGGTCTGAAACAATCAGATGCTACACATGAAAGGAGCAACCTACACGTACATATCGGAAGTCAGCACAGCTTATTCCCAGTAGTTGAAGGAGCATGGTGTAATCACTGTCTGATCCAAGGTTCTTTATCCTAAAAGGTCAAGGAGTGCCAAACATGTGAGCAAAGGGGAAAAAAATCGGTTCTGAATTACACTGGTCGTGTGGTTCCATTTAATGTCACAGGGCTGTACTGCAACCATTCATCGTATAACGTATCAAAGCCTTGGTTGGGACACTTCACCTATATATGGAATAAGACTCAAATATGTGAAGTACCACACACACACACACACACACACACACACCATACACATGCACACACACACACACACACACACACACACACACACACACACACACACACACACACACACACACACACACACACACACACACACACACACACACACACCATCTTTGCAGCAGAGTAGATCACCTGGTAGAGCAGAGGGTTTGCACCTATAGACAGATATGTTGAACCTGAAAAAAAGGGAGATAAGATGACAAGTAACCACACATAACTATTATGTCCCAGGCTGGTACCTGTTACTGAAGGGTCCACATTGAGATAGGCCACGGTGTTGGGTCCAATCACCTTCTGCCTCTCCTGTGTGTGTGTGTGCGTGTGTGGCATGTGTGTGAATGTGTATGTGTATGTGTGTGTGTACACTGCCATGAGGGACAGAAAACACGCTTCTCTTCCACCCACCTCCACCCATTCAGTGGACCCAATCAGTCCATATTCCTCAGCATCCCAGCTACACAGGACTATGCTACGACCAGGTCTCCATCCCTTGGTTCTCAATGTACCAAATGCTCTGGCCATCTCCTGCAAAACTGCCGTCCCAGAGTTTGGGTCAACTGCTCCAAATACCCATGCATCCCTGTGGTTGCCAAGGATCACCATTTGATCTGGTTCAACCTGCCCATATATGGTGCCAATGACATCATAGATGGAGCGCTGTTCCTGGTAGTTGTTGACTTGGATGAAGGCTTGGCTGCATGAGAGGGAGATGGAAGAAGGCGAGTGGTATAGTGTGTGTAAACTCAACATGTTCAATATGTGCATTTGAACTGCGCAGTATGAATAAAAATGAACTGTGCGTACTTAGTATTGTTCTCTGATTGCCATATATGGTAGCTCACATTCAGTCCTCCAATCCAATCACTGGGGGCAGTAATGTTGTCCAATTGGCTGCAGAAATAGCATTAGCTTACCACCACACCACATGGGCATATGCAATGGTACCTCATGAAGTATATTGCATCTCCATATCCAATGGGCTGTACTGGTATGGAGGGAACTCCCCCACTGGCCATCACTGAACTGTAGCTCTCTCTGAACACACCATCTGAAAGGTCAGATGCATGTAGATTTACCCAAAAAGCCTCTTTTTCCAATTCAACTACATGTATCTCTATTCAAAAAACAAAAAAACAAACTATCTTCTTCTACCCAGTATACCCCTCCAATGCTAACCAAGTGATGGGACTAAATTAGTGAGTGGATCTCCTCCATGCTCAAACAGACTTCCTCGCTGAAGACCATAGGGGGGCAGGCTTGGTCCATTAGGGTACACAAGGGTGCCACTGGGAGCATAATCTTTAGGATCAGAATATATGATCAGAGCTGAGCATCCATACGTTTGGGCCAAATGAGCTTTGTCTCCACGGTAAATGGCGCCATATCTGGCTATGCAGATACGACCAGTCAAATTTAGAGACAGGTTTGTAGTCAGATACAAGAAGTCATCAATGGTAGCATAGTTGACGTAGACCAGTCTTCCAGAGGCACTTCCAGATCCAGAGTATGCATTGAATGGCATGGCTACAGTGCTGTCGTTCTCGCCAGGCGTCAGTGGGGTTTCTTGTGCAGTATGGGCGCTGTAGATAGTGTCTCCCGTCGCGTTCTTCAGGAGCAATACGTTAGGGTTAGAGGTGTTTGGGTAGCTTAGCAACACGGAGTAGTTGACCAGTTGGACGTCATCAAACCCGTAGTTCACCCACTGGGTGTAGATGTCTTGCGCTAGTTTCATGTTTTGAGGCGATCCGGCGATGTGCGGGAGGACGGTTAGGCTTTGGAGGTTATTCCGTATGTTGGTAGTGAGCAGTTGGTCATCGATCCAGCTGAGGACGGGAACAGAAGTACCATCATCAACGACGTTCGCACCCCACGAGGCTTGGCTACCGAGCGTTGATGTGGACGCAGCTCCATGAAATGCCGCCTTCCCAACGAGAAGGCCGACGACAAACGTTATTGCAAAACCAGACACAACTAGCAAAACTGCTATGGTTGCGTAAAGTATACGTCTCCGTGAATACACCCGCGACAGTGGTGACCCCACCAAAAGATTCGTGGCCTCATCGTTGTTCATAGTTAGTCACGACTTTGTGGTCACAACAGAACACTTGTCGGGTTTCGGTTTCCGCAGGTATTTACAAGTGGAACGATATTTGGAAGTGACAGGACGCACGGGGCCGGTGTAGGAGACTCTACCAGGTAAGGTGGACTCTAGAGTACTCGTTACCTGCAGGCATCATGTACTCTAGAGTACACCATACCTGAGCACAAGGCCAGGTGGAATGGACTCTACCAGGTAAGGTGGACTCTACTCTTTCCACATATTACAAACACATACAATACTATAATAATTAGGAAACAGTTGATGCTGAAGAGAGTATAATTAATGCAGTGCTGAACGGGTAAGATGAAAAATGCACTACTAAAAAACATGATGTGGCACATACTGATTGCATGAAAGGAAAATTACACACCACTTGTGACAGTGGTTAAAATGGTTATGTGTCAGCATCACAGCACAATGGAGAATAGTGATGCCAGAGAGCACCAGCAGGATGGTAATAAATGGCAATTGTAGTCTTCAATAGAGTTGCCAGTGCAAATACTTCAACTTCAGTTCTCCATGTTCCAGATATTTCATTTGAGTTGGGGTTAGTTAGTCAGAAACATTCATTTTGTTTAGATGCCTTTATTCAAACTCAGATTAATACAGATCAGTTTGTAATATACCACATGCAGACATACGAAAAAATCCATGATGATCTTGAGACAATGTAACCTCGTAGCTTATTGCCCTGAACAAGCAGTTTCGATCACCTTGAATTACATCAACTTTCAAAGGTGCTCCTAATGCCCCTTTCTTGCGACGTTCAGAGTTAGAATTGGGAGTTGGCAGTAGGAATTGTTTGCACTTTTGTTTCCTCCAAGCAGGTGTTGTAGGACAATACCAATTCCAGGGCAGGAGTGAGTTCACTCACAAACTGAACATCCTCGTCATTAGTTTATCATCACTTTTGTGTGCTTCACCTGTTCATCTGAAACCCTCTTGAATCTGCTGTCATTCTGTGTTCCATCCAGTTGCTTGCTATCTTGAGTTTCTGTTTCATTATCATCCCTATTGTTTGTTTCATTTTCCTGTCCTTCAAGAAACTTCTTCTGTTTTTGATTCATCTTCTTTCCATCCACTTTTCTACGCATTTGCATGCCAATCTGAATTTCTGTTTCATCAGTATCTTTTTTCTTTACTTCATTTTCCTGAATTTTCTTGAGATTACAACAATTCTGTTTTTGCTTTAACATCTTGCCATCCATTGTTTTCACTTGATATACACCGCGGTTAGACAGCACCTTATCAATAATATAAGGACCATCGTAGGGCAAACATCCTTTATCACCTTTCCTGTCTGCTCGCCTTAAGTTGTATAACAGTACTTTTTCCCCAATACTGAATTCTGTTTTAATTTGGTGCCTTCTTTCATAATCTTTCTTTTGCCTTTTTTGGGCTTTATCAATGTTCTTTGCAGCTTCTTGGTGAATTACTGATTGTACGTTTAGAATGCGGCTCAGTTGTTCTTGTAACTCTTTTTCATCAACTGGTGATTTGTCTGTGCTTATCACCTCAGCATCTGTATCACTCTGTGGGAAAGCTTCATTTTCAATGGGAAGGAGGGCCTTGTGACCATATAACATTTCAAATGGTGTCTGACCAGTAGATTTGTGTCATGCTGTGCAAAGAGCAAACAAAACCCCTTGAAGAGCATCAGGCCATCTTAACTGTTCACCTTCAAGGACTTTTAGCATACTACCCTGTATGGTCTATTTTGACGTTCTACAAGCCCATTAGCTTGGGGATGTCGGCCAAAACAACCCTTTGTGTAGTGCCTGTAAGTTTTAGTTGAGTATGTGAAACTTCATTGCAAAATTTTTCCGTCCTTGATCATTGATCTGTATGCAGGTACATCCATGGCGACAAATAAGCTCATACAAAAAGACTGCCACTTCATGTGCAGTCTTGGCCTTCAGAGGCTTTGCTTCTACCCACTTTGAAAAGTAGTCTACAACAACACAAACACATACAAATCCTTCATCTGTATGGGGTAGGCTGCACAAATCCACTCCTATTTGGTACTGACCAAACCTTGCTAGGGATAGGGATTGGATGCAGTTTAGTTGCAGCCTTATCAAAACGTGCGTTGGCATTGTGCACATGTTTTGACAAACTGTCTTTGCATCGATATTTATTCTTGGCCACCACATATTGGCAGCCACCAATTTTTGAATCGTTTTATCATGACCAACTAAATCAACACTACTTGGACCTGCGTGTAGGCCCTGCCCGGGGTTGCGTAGGCGTATGTAGGTCCGATCCCGTACACAAGGTGATGTGACCTTGTGTACGGGATCGGACCTGCATACGCCTACGCAACCCCGGGGGGGGGGGGGGAGGGGGGGGGGGGGGGGGGGGGGGGGGGGGGGGGGGCTACACGCAGGTCCAAGCACACACACGCCAGCTCTGGGGTGTGTTCCGCGGGCCCGTCTCACTACCCTCAAAAGTAGGATTATGTTACATATGCGCGGCAGCTTGCAGCACACCCATCGAGTCCCACGGCGTGCGTAAACAATTGTTAACTTTAATTACCTCGATCGTTTCCCAAAACATGTTGCGTAGTGTTGATTAAGCTGGTACATGTAGAAACACTCAAATGACAAAGGATGAATTGATAGAGTTAAAGGTGACAGCAGAAATAGAATACACATAAGTTGAGAGAGCGATGATCAAGTTCACAGATTATAGCAAGACACATGGCTTCTTATTATGCGCTTTCACAGGCTTGGATGGTCTCAGAACAGCTCTGACAGCCTCGTCAAACACAGTCCTCACGTTCTTTTGTGTGATAGCAGAGCATTCTAGGAACTTGGCAGCACCAATCTCCTTCTGCAACTGCAGACCCTGAGGAAGCGTTATGGGTGTCAATCGCTTCTCTTTAAGCTTCTGAACTGTCTCTTTATCATCTCGAAGGTCCATCTTTGTCCCCACGAGGACTATGGGTGTATTTGGACAGTGGTGGCTCACTTCTGGGTACCACTGTGCATGTGGAGAATGAATCGATTGAAAGGCTTGATGCTCCTATACATGTATTTTTACGACTTACTTTGGCCTTTACGTTTTCATATGATGAAGGACTGACCAATGAGAAACAGACAAGGAAAACATCCTATATGGGCCGTGGCAATTGATAAGTCTCAAGATTAAACTAAATAAGTACTATTCACTTACTGTTAGAGGATAAGAAAGTGGTCTCAATCTGTCATAATCCTCCTGACCTGGACATGTACGGATAGGACAAAAGCTCTGAATACGCATGCAGCAACGTAATGCAGACAGCTGTGCACACCTGCGGTGTCCCAAAAGCCCAGGTTAATTGGTCTTCCGTCGATCATCACGTTAGCTGAATAATTATCAAACCTGTAATTTTAATCTGCTAATAATGGGATGGAGACAGTTTGCAAAATAGAAAACTCACACAGTGGGAACATAGTCTCCGGGAACGGCGTTGGTTGTGTAGCTAATCAAAAGGCAAGTCTTTCCCACAGCACTGTGGGAAGGGAGGGGGGGGGGGGGGGGGGGGGAGGGAGAATACATAATTCAAATGAGTACTGAGTAAAAAGCACTTACCCATCTCCAACAACGACGCATTTTATTGACTGCATTTTTTTATTGCAGTTAGTTTGGTTTGCTTGTATATGTACTTTGTAGTGAAATGTGGCATCACTGCGATGCTGTGCTTATATATTTGCGGTACGCGATCTAAAAATAGACCACAGCTGTATAATCTATATATAGCAGCATTCACGTGATCCCATGCTCCGTGAATATCAAGCGGTTGTAATAATTAAACCAAGCAGATGCAAGAGTTCAGTGACACATCCTAGTTTGTGTAGCTGCAAATTACAGTCGCACAAGGGGGACCAGAGGAATAGAGGGAGACCAGACCAGAAAACACAGAAAGGACAGGAACGGAGCGGACCACAGAGGCATAGTCTTCTTCCCAGCCGTCCGAGAGTGTAAAAATAGAGCAGCTCGCGTGTTACTATGCACAAAAACACATGACCTGTGTAGTTGCATCTTTTTGTTAAGTGCTCTCAGGGTCAGTGAGACTGAGAGTCAGAAGTATTAAGATAGTGGTGAATGACCACACCCATGACCACACCCATGCCAAATGCATGATCAAACTACTGGTGCCTCAGTTTCACATATGCTCAGCTCCTGGAGCCAGCCGCCATGCACGTAAAATGATAGCCCATGTATGCAGGTTTATAAATTATGGCTGTCTTCAGCTCCTATAATCGTTGCATTGATCCACAGCGCAGGGGGGGGGGGGGGGGGGGGGGGGGGGGGGCACAAACACTCAATCGCCTTAATTCTCAATCTGGGTCACTACGATGAATTGAAAACACTCGGCCATACAACACAACTACGCTGAAATGAATGAAAATTGTACCAATAGCCGTTTCAAAATTGGTCGGCGATTTCCAATTGATTTACAAAGTACCAGGTATGTAAATATTTATTTATTTATGTATCCAGAATGTAAGTGAAAAGTATCAAGCAGAGCTAGAAAAGAAACAGGTTAATTGCTGACAGTAAACGGTATTTGGAAGTGTCCTGAACCTGGTTGCTTGGCGACGATACGGGGAGGCTAAATATACACATCAACGAGGCCGGCCGTACAAAGAGTCTATCGATAATGTTACCCAAAGGTATATGTCGTGCACGTACATGTATAGCTACCGATACTGCATACCGGTCACCAGTGATATTATGCTCTTACTACGCGATGATGGCGCTAAGGTGATCACGTCTGTACATGCATGTGATGTATATGTCAGATCTGTGCTTGTAACGAAAGTACCGCTTTTGTGCGTCGGCGTATAGTGTCTACAAACTTACATAATTATAATTATCGTAACAAATTAGTGTAATGTATTTGGCGTTTGTTATGTGGCTACATTGTAATGAATTGCTTCACGATTCAACGGCTTGTATGGGATTGCCCCAGAGGTAACATATCAGATATTTTGTTTACCTTAATTGTGAATCAGGTGTTTGCTCCTAATGTATACACTACACAAAAACCTATATGTACTGGCTTGCTCTTGCAATGGCTCGCATATGGGTGAGGTTTAAACGTGATACAGGTCTGCAATAACTTTGGACTTGAGTTGCGATGAACCAGGCCAAGATATCATACGGTAAAATGTCTCGTCCCCAGTTGCCATGGGTCTCCACTGCAATGGGAACACATACCCAACCCAACCCTTCACTGACACTTCCGTCATTTGCCATGTGCTTGCGGGATTCTGCCTCCAGATCTAGATATGTAACTAAATTGAGTATCAACATAGGTTAAATATGTTTAGCTTTCAAGCATAGGCTCCTTTCCCATTGCAACTACTCTCTGCATGGAGTATGTAATAAAATGCAATTTTATTATTGTTTATATATCAAATGTTTTGTTTACATAAGGTGGCTAGGTGTTAGGGTGGTATTGCATAGCTTCTATATTAAATCTCACTATGTAACCAATTTTAGATTATAGTGGGCCACCTTGTTTATCAGCATAGGAGTTTAAGCAGTCACTCATAAGCATATGCCATGCAGGGACATGATTTTGGGGCTATACACTTAATTAAGTGGTCAAGACATCTTTGTAACTGCAGATTATTCTGATGCATGTATTAATTCCATTACATATGAACTTCTGTAGCTACTCCAGTGTGAACGAAAGGATATCATGTACAGGGAGTATAAGGAGGCCTCAGCAAGGCTATTCTTAGGAATAGCATCATTAGGCTGTACTAAATCTGCACTTGCAACTGTTAGTTATGCTAGTCATGGAGAAAAGTAGCACTGAGGCAAATTTCTACATGATGTCAGTGCTATTGATGCAATTAAAATAGGCAGGTAGTAACATTCAGGCCGGGGTAAGGTATCATACTGATGTTTATTGCGTCTTATTATGTGAGCAATTATTTCCATTTCTAACCATAGCCTCCTTCTATTAGGACGATCCAGGTATGAGGGGATTGCAAACTTATCAGAGGATGAGGATGCGAAAAAGGATGTGGCCAAGGTGACAGAGGACGGGATGGTGTTGGCTATTCTACTGAGAGCACAAACAGCAATGCTTGTAAGTTCTATGTCTGGGAACGAGGCTTTCAGAACTTCAATGGTACTGTATGTCCTTTGCGTGACAAGTAACTAAAAACCTTCTCTTTGAGAAAGTTGGCCGGTGGTATATAGGATATGAAGGTGCAAAAAGCAAGGAAACAAGGGTCAGGGAAAATGTATTATTAGCACACAGGCATCATAATATCCTGCAAATGTTAGGACTATTAATTGCATTTCCCCTCATTATTAGATCCTTGCTTCTTTGCTTTTTACACCTCCATTGCCTTCATATCCCACATACTCATAGAGCAAGTGCTTATAGTTAGGTCCGGCGGATCACGTGACATTCATCATTAGGTTGGCAAGCGTGTATGGTGGATAGTATGGACGGAGTGGATTTGTTTGCAAAAGAGTGGTATAAGCAGAAGTTGGACTCTGTTGGTAGACTTTTAAGTGATGACCCATACGTGGAATCTAACAGTTATCGCTTTAGAGATGTACAGGTGAATAAAAGTAAGCCTACAACACCGGATGTTCCCAGGCGGTCACCCATCCAAGTACTGATCCGGCCCGACGCTGCTTAACTTCGATGATTGGACGGGAACCGGTGCATTCAGCGTGGTATGGTCGTAGGCGTCAATATAAGCAAGCATCAGGTTTATAATCCACATTTGTTTGTCGATTATACTGAAATGTACGCGACAGCATTGAATCGGACAGTCGCTGCTTATTTCGACGCTTTCACGACGCATTCAACGCTATTGTTATTGTCGTTCAATCAAAATAAACGAAACCATGATGTCGATGCACTTCTGACAATCCAAGTAGTACGATGCAACAACATAAAATAAGATTTAAAAAAATGTACAGGTGAATAAAAGTAAGCCTACAACACCGGATGTTCCCAGGCGGTCACCATCCGGGCCAAGTACTGATCCGGCCCGACGCTGCTTAACTTCGGTGATCGGACGGGAACCGGTGCATTCAGCGTGGTATAGTCGTAGGCGTCAAAATAAGCGAGTATCAGGTTTATAATCCACATTTGTTTGTCGATTACACTGAAACGTACGCGACAGCATTGAATCGGACAGTCGTTGCTTGTTTCGACGCTTTCACGACGCATTCAACGCTATTGTTATTGTCGTTCAATAAAAATAAACGAAACCATGACTTCTGACAGTATGATGCAACAACATAAAATAAGAAAAAAAAATGTACAGGTGAATAAAAGTAAGCCTACAACACCGGATGTTCCCAGGCGGTCACCCATCCGGGCCAAGTACTGATCGACGCTGCTTAACTTCGGTGAACCGGTGCATTCAGCGTGGTATGGTCGTAGGCGTCAAAATAAGCAAGTATCAGGTTTATAATCCACATTTGCAACACCGTTTTGGGCCTCCTTCCCTAATGCCCAAAGGTCTCTCTCTACTGCCAGCAGAATGCCCAGATGTGATCTCCAGATAGACCATATCCCACTTCAACCCTTACATACTGGTGAGCTTGGTGGCAGAATTCGGCAAAGGTGTCCCTGTTGTGGTTATGACGGGTGACCACATCTCCACCATGCTGGCACGAGGTTGCATGGTGACCAAGAAGGTCAAGTACAGATCCAGGGCAGTTCTAGCTAGACGCACTAAGTTGCAATAACCACCACACATGCCAAGAAGTGAAATGGCAATGTGGAGGTCAACAGCAGAGACATCAGTTAAGGCTCTCAGCAAAGCCCTGAAATGCCTGCGCTCTCAGCAAAAAAATCGAGAACAGTATATGAAGTCCCCAATTAGTGACCCCAGGATCTCCAAATTAGGAAGGTGGAGGACTTTGCTGTATCTGGATAATGGGAGATGACACTCTTGCTAAATATCACACATTTGGGGAGATTGATGTGAAGCCCTAGATGTGGCCCCAGCTCCGCTTCAATCAAATGCAGGGCACACACTACTGCTGACCTCTCACCTGCAAGCACGCCATCATCCAAAATTAAGACTTCGATCAAAGCAACCATCATCGGCCTCTATGCTGAAAACAAGCTTCCGAAAGACAAGAGCAAATAGCACTGGGCCCAGCTGGTCACCCTGCTGCACACCCGACTGTGAGCTGATTGTACCCTTGGGGTGCCACAGAATACAATGTGAGTCATAACACCATGACACTCAGGTCAGCAATTCAGGAAAGAAGAGAGCACATTGATCAAGGACAGCCTGTCTGGATACCCTATTGAAAGCGTTTGACATATCCAGCTTGAAAACTGCAAAGTCTCCGCTCTCCCAGCTATTTTCAATGCACTTTCTCAAACTGTGGACAACTTTCTCTGCATCTGCCTTGCATGTTACACCAAACTGAGATGGTTGGAAAAAGGACGAGATCCTATCCCTCAAAATTGCACAGATGCACTTACCTGTCAGTCTGCAAAGAGTTTCACCAACGGCAATGGGTCTAATGTCAGTGAGCGCACTACTTTCCCTGGGATTCTTTTATTTTGGGCAATTAGCCTAGCACCAGCTAAGAAGGGCAAAACAGATTTATTATTATTTATTTTTTTCTCTCACCATCACAGTAATAAATTTCAGAAATACATATACAGCTAGCAGTACTATGTACTTCAGTAAACAGTTCTATTGGCCTGAAAGCTCTGACTAGAATGGCCCTTGCAACGGCCCTCATCAAGGTTAGATTTAAACGTCCATAGAGGTCAGCGATAACTTTAGAATTTGGTTGTGAGGAGTCTTTAGTTAGACAAGATGCCAATCGTGGCTATGTACTTTCAGGTTTCTGCAGGCAAAGCTGCTGCCCCAGCCACCTGACTAGCCTCACCTATAAAGGCTGGGCAGAGTGGAGAAGTAACAGTGATGTCAAATGCCGCTGGCTTTCCTCTTTCCCACACTTCTACAAGCACATCAGCGGGACGAGAGCGGTTGTGGTCAGGAGTGAGCCCACTACCCATCTCAATCCTCACTGGAAAATGGGCACAACGGCAAGCTTCTGCAAATACATCCCTCAGTTGGTTGTGCCAAATCGCTGCATCTCCACCTCACTTACAGGAAACTGCATGGTGGCCAAGAGGGTCAAGAGCGACTTCAGGACAAAGAGAGCACAGGGAACCTCCAGGGGTATTCATACCAAGCCACCACTTAATTGCAACCTGGAATTCACTTGGATTCAGGTGTAGGCCCAAGCTAACAGAGGGTACCACAGATATCCAGGAAGCAGCATGAGGAGCAGAGACAGCAAGGAGGTGAGCTATATTAGCAATGGAAGAAGCCCTCAACAAAGAATGAAACATTTGATTTTTCCAGCTTTCCTGACAGGACTCTCTGTGACACTGGGTTAGCAGTAAGTGATTCTATGGTAACTAAATCAGGAGTAGAAACTTGACTATTGAATTTAGCAACAGTATTGATGAGGTGTGGACTATCAACTACACAGAGGCCTGAGCTACATAGTGACACTATGTAAGCTGCGCATGAATGAGTACTGAGGGAGTGGAGACCTAATCCACCATAGCTAAGGCTAAGCTGGGCTTGATTCCAAGCAACATCTTGTGTTTCTAGCACCGTGTGAAACACTGCCTCACATCATCATCAAAAAGTGACAAAGCATCTGAGACCAAATTTGGAGGAGTAGTTCGTGCAAGGTGGATCAACCTGCAGTAGCTGCCACAAATGCGCAAGAGAGTTATAGCCACCTGAGGGTCAAGAACTGCATCCTCCTTTAATTGGGACAACAGCTTCTTGGCTTAATTCATCTCGCTTGCCAGTAATGAAATTTGCACAATGCAAGTAGTCACCAATGGGAGCTCACAGAATATCCATGTTGGGCAGATGACATGACTTCATGGAAGCAGGAAATCTGGAGGCATCATTTCGGCTAAAAAGCTCACATTTTGGCAGGTTGATGTAAATACCGAGGGTAGATCCCAATTCTTCAATGTGGGAAAGAGCACGCTGTACATCTGACCTCCTGCCTGCTATAACCCCGTCATCCAGAAACCATGCCTGGAAGAGAAGGTTTAGGCATGCACTCATTGTCAGAATCCACAGTGGAAGCTATCTTGTGGAGGACAACGGAAAAGAGCAGAGGTCCCAATGGGTCACCTTGTTGCACTCCTGACTGTAAATTTGGATGCCACAGAATAGAGTAAGACTCATAGCATCACACTACCCAAGGTAAGAGCTCTGGGTAATGAGTAACAAATTCATCAAGGAAGGCCTGCCTGACACAATGTTAAATGCGTTTTGCATGTCAATTTTTGTTACAACGAAGTCATCTTCAATCCAGTGTTCTTCCATGCACTTTCTCAGGTCATGGATGATCCTCTCTGAGCCCGACCTACAAGCTACACCCAGCTGAAGAGGCTCAAAATACTCTGATGCCTTGTCTTTTAGCACAGCACAGAGGCATTTCCCTGTAAGTCGTCTCAGTGATTCACCAACAGTTATTGGTCTTATGTCTGGTGAGCATCCTTTTTCTCCTTGTTTAAAGCTGTTAAACTACCACCAGCGAGAAACTTCGAGATGATGGGGCAGCCTTCCCTATTGCGAGAAGATTAACAACATCTAAGCAAGGGGCAAATGTGTGTAGGAAGAGGAAATGCCAGCAGCATCAAGCAGGTGCTGAATACGGAGAACTTCCAAAAGGGTTAGAGGGTTAAGTGGTGCGGTGATCGAGACATTAAGTGCTGCTGTTATGCCCAAGAACCAGTAAGGCGGCAAGTTGTCAGCTGGGCGAGACTTGTTGTTGTCACGAGTCAGATTGTTGCCCACTTCCACCTGGACACCTATATGTGCTCGACGACAGGTTTCCACTAGGATGTCCCTAACCCTGTTGTGGTGGGAGACCACATCGCCACCATACTTGCAGGTGACTGCATGATGGCCGAGGTGATCGAGTGCATTATGGGGGCACAGAGCACATTGAGAGCCCTCTGAAGTGTCGAGACCAAGCCAACACTTGATGGCAACCTGAAGACGGGAGGATCCAGGTGAAGTCCAAAGCTCTTAGATGGGGTTACAGACACCAAGCTGAAGCATGGGGTGAAGATATGGATAATAGACGGGCCTTGTCTGCCAATGAGACAGGTTCAGCAAATGGTTAAACAGATAGTCATCAAGCTTGGAAGACAGTTGATTTTGAGTAGGAGGGAAAAGAACAGTCTCGGCAGTGATGGTCTCTTCTGGAGAAACTAATTTGTTGTAGACCCCTATAGCTTGAGACAGGTGGTGGACTGATTGAGAACCAAAGCCAGTAGAACAAATGGAGGAGATGAAAGTTGCAGATGAGTGGTGACAATGACCGCAGTCCTAGCCCTCCTCTGCTCAGGCTGAGCTGGGCCTGTTCCCAGGCAATGTTGGACGTGTTGCACAGATTGAAAGCCCTATGGATGTCATCATCAAAAAGATTGAAGGCTTTGATGAGAGTGATGGTGGTGTTGAATGGGCTAGGTGCACCAATTTACAACACCCACCACAGAGACGAAGAAGGACCAGGGCAACCTGGGTTCACGAGACCAACTTGCTCAAGCTGGGATATTAGAGCTCTAGCCTCTATCCGTTTTGCGGCGAGCAGAAATCTAGGTCACCAATGGCAACACAATCTAATTCTTGTTATTATGATTTGGGACAGTTTCCGCGAAAAGTGCCCCACGGTTAAAAATGCATCGCGTTTGAATCACTATACCTTCCCAACGGATAACGCTAACGACTTCTTATATTCAACACTTTATACTACACCATTTTACTATGAAGTGTTGAAAATAGGAAGTCGATAGCATTATCCGTTGGGAAGTTATAGTGGTTCAAACGCGATGCATTTTTATAACATTTTAACCGTGGGGCAATTTTCGCGGAAACTGTCCCATTTATTATTTGAAATTAAATAAAAGTTTATTACTGCAATCACAAATTTTAATTTGCTTTCACCATTATTTTTCACAAGTGCATTTAAGAACTTATGCAATGAATTTGGTTTCGCAACCAGTTATTTGGAATATTACAAGATTTTTCTGACTGAATTGTGCCAAGTTGCTACTCATTCAAACAAATAGGTTTTTGTGAATATTTGAATAACCTGATAACAGGGTTAGTAGCATCACCCCTATGTGATTTCACATAATGGTAAATTGCCACCGCAAATCCATCTGCTGCTGTCAAAATGGGTCTGGGAATAAGGCTAGCCATGGGTTATGGTTACTTACTTATGGATTATACATAAGCATAACATCTGTATATGAATACCAAAGACAGAAGCTGGTCACAAATAATAGATAATAGTCCTATCTAAATGGCATTCAAGTGTGTTACTGGACATCATATGAGGTACTCCAGACCAGGCTGTGTCATCACTTGAGTGGCATATCGGATGTGGACCCGTACAGCATCTGATTGTCTTCGTACTTCATCCCAGTCTGGAGGAACTGAAGGTGTAGGGTGCAGGGCACTGAATATTGCATCAGAGAGGCCAGGGAAGGTAGCACTGGCATAGGAATTGACTGAGCTTGGAGCGATGATGACATGTCTGGAGAAGAAATGTCATGCACATTGGAAGATCATTTCACAGGTACTCTTACTTGAACTGCCTCCCTGGTAGTCCCTCTGGAATGATAAAAGCCCTCTCCAAGTTCTTCCATCTCCCTCTCATGCAGCCAAGCCTTCATCCAAGTCAATAACTACCAGGAACAGCGCACCATCTATGATGTCATTGGCACCATATATGGGCAGGTTGAACCAGATCAGATGGTGATCCTTGGCAACCACAGGGATGCATGGGTATTTGGAGCAGTTCATACTACATCATTTCACTATGAAGTGTTGAAAATAGGAAGTCGATAGCGTTATCCGTTAGGAAGTTATAGCGATTCAAACGCGATGCATTTTTATAACATTTTAACGTGGGGCAATTTTCGCGGAAACTGTCCCATATCGTTTTAAATTTTATGTTATAAAATAAAATCCACAAGACCCATTTTCGTATATGGAACGTTCTATATATGGAACGTTCCATGTCACTACAATAAACCTTATATGATATAAATTCTCCTACTACATTAGCAACAATACCAGGAAGGCAAGGAAAGGTTCAGAAGTGGCTTGATTAATGCGTGGGATCATAGTTGCCAGCAGTAGGGGGAGAGGGGAGGGGTCTATTTGACAGCAGTTCAATAACAAATCTCTCTCAGTTCCAAACAATTGCCTGGATCTTCAATTGTTAACTTTAATTACCTCGTTTCCCAAAACATGTTGCGTAGTGTTGATTAAGCTGGTACATGTAGAAACACTCAAATGACAAAGGATAAATTGATAGAGTTAAAGGTGACAGCAGAAATAGAATACACATAAGTTGAGAGAGCGATGATCAAGTTCACAGATTATAGCAAGACACATGGCTTCTTATTATGCGCTTTCACAGGCTTGGATGGTCTCAGAACAGCTCTGACAGCCTCGTCAAACACAGTCCTCACATTCTTTTGTGTGATAGCAGAGCATTCTAGGAACTTGACGGCACCAATCTCCTTCTGCAACTGCAGACCCTGAGGAAGCGTTATGGGTGTCAATCGCTTCTCTTTAAGCTTCTGAACTGTCTCTTTATCATCTCGAAGGTCCATCTTTGTCCCCACGAGGACTATGGGTGTATTTGGACAGTGGTGGCTCACTTCTGGGTACCACTGTGCATGTGGAGAATGAATCGATTGAAAGGCTTGATGCTCTATACATGTATTTTTACGACTTACTTTGGCCTTTACGTTTTCATATGATGAAGGACTGACCAATGAGAAACAGACAAGGAAAACATCCTATATGGGCCGTGGCAATTGATAAGTCTCAAGATGAAATTAAATAAGTACTTTTCACTTACTGTTAGAGGATAAGAAAGTGGTCTCAATCTGTCATAATCCTCCTGACCTGGACATGCACGGATAGGACAAAAGCTCTGAATGCACAGCAACGTATATAATGCAGACAGCTGTACACACCTGCGGTGTCCCAAAAGCCCATATTGATTGGCCTTCCGTCAATCATCACGTTAGCTGAATAATTATCAAACCTGTAATTTTAATCTGCCAATAATGGGATGGAGACAGTTTGCAAAATAGAAAACTCACACAGTGGGAACATAGTCTCCGGGAACGGCGTTGGTTGTGTAGCTAATCAAAAGGCAAGTCTTTCCCACAGCACTGTGGGTAAGGGGGGGAGGAAGAATACATAGTACATAGTTCAAATGAGTACTGAATAAAAAGCACTTACCCATCTCCAACAACGACGCATTTTATTGATTGCATTTTTTATTGCAGTTACTTTGGTTTGCTTGTATATGTATTTTGTAGTGAAATGTGGCATCTCCGCGATGCTGTACTTATATATGCGGAGCGCGATCTAAAAATAGACCACAGCTATATAATCTATTTATAGCAGCATTCACGTGATCCCATGCTCCGTGAATATCACAAGCTGTTGCATAACCAAGCAAATGCAAGAGTTCAGTGACACATCCTAGCTACAAATTACAGACGCACAAGGGGGACCAGAGGAATAGAAGGAGACCAGACCATGCAGAAAACACAGAAAGGACAGGAACGGAGTGGACCACAGAGCATCAGCCTTCTTCCCAGCCGTCCGAGAGTGTAGAAATGGAGCAGCTTGCGGGTTACTATACACAAAAACACATGTCCTGTGTAGTTGCATCTTTTTGTTAAGTGCTCTCAGACAGTGGCGGTCTGGGCATGAATTATCTGGGGGGGGGGGGGGGGGGGGCACAACACTTATATGGCGCCCGGGCCCCCCCCCCCCCCCCCCCCCCCCCCCCCCCCCCCCCCCCAGCCATAACTTAATAGCTATAAATGTACACAGAAAGTAGGCTTAGGTATCAAATTTAATGCAAATGTGACATGCATATATAGGATTGATG
This sequence comes from Ephydatia muelleri, assembly GCA_013339895.1. Classification (NCBI taxonomy): domain Eukaryota; kingdom Metazoa; phylum Porifera; class Demospongiae; order Spongillida; family Spongillidae; genus Ephydatia; species Ephydatia muelleri. The sequence goes on from JABACO010000009.1 coordinate 6,727,858, forward strand.
TGAAAGTGTTATAATAACGTTTTGGAGAGCTCCGATGAACTCCGTGCAAACTGATCGATTATTGAATCGCATGATAGGGAGAAGAGAATTTTACGTTCAACAGACATCATTAGCAAATCATCATCACTTAGCGAATCAGTGTTGTCTACAACGTCCATTTTAGGGCAGGTGCTAGAGAGGGTATGAAATCGATGGTACACGGCAGCAAAACTCAACATATCCAGAAATGAGCGGTCAAAAGTGAGAATAATTTACTCGCGGTTTGCGAATCACCGAATATTCCCGTATACCTTCCCATACCAATGTATGGGTTAGTTGTATACCAAGGACGCCAGATTTTTCCCAGGATTTGAAATTTGAAAATGTTAGTATACTACATTTGTTATGATTTTTAGTGGTGTCGCCGTATTTTTCCTATTTAAGCTGGGGCTTCCCTAGGATTGTCATAACATTGTCCCCAAATGTACAGGTAGTCAATGACATTACAATATTCCACGGTCATTTGTGTCAATACCTTTACGATTTACGATTTTGATATTTGAAAATAATATAGCTAGTACATCGAAGAACTATAAAATGTACTAAAAACTAGACCTTCCTATAGAAAAATCGGCTTCCATACCCGGGAGAAGCATTTCATGTTGAATCTCCATCTCGTGCCCTCAAAATTGACTCACGTGCGGATAATTAGTTGAAGTGTGGCCCTCCTTCAGTTTTTTGATGGCATGAAATCGGTCCCAGACCTCTCATCGCGCTGCCCAAAAAGGTTTTCTACCAGTTGAGTTACTATGCGATCTTACCCGATGCGATCGGGATCGTTTGTATAAATCGCGCATGCAGTACCATCCAGACGTAGCTTCTTGACACACGCGTGCGCGCGTCACGAGCATAATCATTTTTTTAAAAATCTATAGTGAAATCCAGCTGTCATTGCTACCGCCATTTTACTACGATGGCTGCATTACCTGTTCCCGTTCTGGCTCCTGCTGTGTTTCCCACTCCGGATCTCCACGACTTAAAATATTCCGACCATCTTCAAGGCTACGGAAGACTAGATAAGTGCAATTGCATGGTGCCAGAACAACGGCCTCATAGCTAAGGACAAAATGGTGCGCTTCTTGTGGAGTAGTCCGACTTGTTTCTTAGTGCGCAGGAAGTACAACGTCGGACATCAAGTGAGAGAGCAATGGGTTTTTGGAGAATACGACACGTCGCAACGAAAGTAGGATTGTGGTTCCAGTCGATCGCAGAGATGCAGCAACTCTATTTCCAATCATACAAAAGTACATCGCACCCTGGAACTACTATTATCTCGGACCTCTGTACCAGCATCTCACCGTTAATCACAGTTTAAACTTGTAGATCCAACCACAGGAGCATGCACTAATCACATGATGATACCCGTGCGTGACTCGAGCATACTTGTGTTTCACACGCATCAGGTTAGTCGTGGCGCGAAGCGACATTTTCGAGACACGAACTCGCGTGATGGCACCCACTCCCTCAGTTGTAAAATACTATTGACAAAATTTCTACAATTCAGGAGCCCTTTGCTTGAATGCTAAACTAAGTTGTTTGTGAAGCCAGAACAGAGTAAGACTATGAGCTGTGTGTGTTGTTAGTGTGTGTGTGTGTGTTTGTACTGTGTGTGCGTGTGTGGTGTGTGTGGTGTGTGTGCGTGTGCGTGGTGTGTTTGTGTGTGTGTGTGTGTGTGTGTGTGTGTGTGTGTGTGTGTGTGTGTGTGTGTTGCTTACAAGTGTGTACTAGTATAGACCTATTATTATGTGCTTGACCTTACAATTGTGTGCTATGTAAACTGTGATTAGCCTAATCTGATGTTAGACTGCCTTGTAGCAGTTTTTCTCTGAGAACAGTAGGTCCAGGGTAGGCCTATGTAGGTACATGTAGGTCCAGGGTAGGCCTATGTAGGTACATGTAGGTCCAGGGTAGGCCTATGTAGGTACATGTATATGTAGGTCCAGGATAGGCCTACATAGGTCCAGGGTACTAGTATAAGCCTATGTACTGTTAGGTACATTGTAGGTTCAGGGTGGTACAGGTGGTGATGAACACGCGTAGGCAAAGATGAGGAGAGTGAAGATGAGGATAACTATTCAGATGGAATTGAAGTTGACTAAAACCTACAAACACCTGGACCCTTGCACAAGTACATGCATGTACTGAATTACAATTGTATGGCCCTTGAAGATAATTTCATTCTGTGGTAGGTCCATTGTATGCTATGTAAACTGTGGTTAGCTAATCTGATGTTAGGCTGCCTGGTAACTTCCAGTTCTAAGAGAACAAACTGTGTACCTATGTCTTAAAAGCACACACTTTATATGTGTAGCACCTATATACAAACCACACATTGTGTGCAGCGATGGTGATGGCATGCATGGGAGCATTAGTCCTGATGCCATAAACTTCACAATCAAGTACATGATGGGAGGGGGGTGAGTGGCCTGATGCAAAGTCTTTGGCCTAGTGGTAGAGGCATTTTAGTCTGTTGCATAATGTCCTGGTACTTTGTTGTTCTAGGGTTCAATAAGAGAGCTCTGTTTTAAAAGTCTGTTTGGGACTGTTTCTATGGAGATGACAATCCTGTATCTATTTTTTTGTACTGGTGAAGAACAGCAGGGTCCAGGAACCCAATGTTGAGACTGACCATCTGGAGTCATCCACCTCAGGCTCAGTGAATTTACTCAATCAGAGTTTTGACACTAGGTTCCAACCTACCAGGCAAGATGTCTGCTGGTCCAGAGGGCATGCACTTCTTCATCAAGTGGTCCAAAACCAACCAGATGGGCAGGTGTGTTTAGCGTACCAAAGGCAGGCACATGTGTCCAGTTCCAGCAATGGAGGCCTACAGAGAATGTTGTCACTGTTCCACTCACTCCTCACCCCTCTTCCACTTCAAAGATGGGAGAACACTCACATCTAAGAGCTTCCGCTCCACCTTTCTACCCCTGGTATGGTGGAGCTATGTGGCTACAATCCAGCCAAATATAACACCCACATTGGTGCAGCCATGTACAGTAGCTGCCAGAACAGGCCTTCCCACTGACACCATTTGGAACCTCGGAAGAGGTGAAGCAATTGCAAAGCATACCAGACATACGTATTGGTGCAGCCACAGTACATGTAAACTCTAATTGCTAACTAGCAATAGCACAAATTGTGTATGTTTTAACTGCACATTACATGTATCTATGTTCACACAAACCACACACTGTGTGCAGAGACAGGGGTTGGGCCTGATGCCATAACATGGGAGGGGGGTGGAGTGTGCTTTGACCCTGATGCAGGGCTTTGGCCTAGTGGTAGACTGAGCAGCGCCCCGATGTGTAGACAAAGCTTTCCTTAATGTAAGTATATATTGTGATAGCGCTCTTCCATTGGCGAAGTCCCAGAGAGTGCTTCGCAGTTAAGCGCTTTACGTGTATTGATCGACGCACACATGCAGACAAATATTGAAAATGCGGCACATTCAGACTTGATGTTAATCGATCTAGGTAAGACTGAGAAGCCTACGTAGGTCGTAGCTGTACTGGAAAGTGCTAACGAATTATTTTTTCCCTGCGTGTAAGCGTATCAGTGCACGTGCCTAGCCTACGCGCTTCATTCATCGAGCTGCATGCAGGCTAAACGAACACTGTTTACAATAAACTTCAAGTGAAATCAACCCACTATATAGGTCCAAAGTGTCCATGACGACGTCTTGTATACAATAAATATAATAGCTTCACCATAATGCATTAGCAGTGAGCTAGGTGGTGGGTGTCCCTCTAGCTGGCAGTCTAGACCTATGGGAATTGGGGGGAGGAGGCTAGGGAAAAGGTTTCCACCTGGCTTGCTATTGGCTCAGATCATCACCAGCAGCCTTGTTAATCTTCAGATGAATTAACTTATTGTGTCACCATTAGACAATTATTGCCAATATTTATTAAATAATTTTGGCAGATGACGCAATGGCATACTTATATGAATAAATTATGCGCGGTAGAAATTAATTTTTTGTCTGATTTTAGTTAAAGAATGGTTAATGGAATAATTTTTTGAAGTACATATTTCATAATCAGACCGATTTATAGTACATTATAAACTTGTTTAAAATTCAATTTGAAATAAAAAGCAAGATGACCGCCTGACCGCCTATGTATGGGCCATTTCTGGATATGACAATTCTTGAAGGCATTGGCTTGTAATGAAGTAAAATTTGTCACAAAACTCTGCCACAGTGAAGATCTTGAGCGGTTTTACCATGCACTTTTCACGAGATCGGTATAAAATTGCTGGGCGCAAAGATGGCTAATGTTTCAAATAGCGACCTGTTTATCAAGTCGCCTTCTCATTGATGTTAGAATAGTGTCAAGAGCAACGAAAACTGTCTTACGCTTCCATGACTCCTTCTGGTGTTTCAGGTACCTCACCATCTTCCGTGATGCGGCACATTCGACGACTTACCCTTGTTGTTCTCCACTGGATGTTACTAGAATCTTGAACGCTTCGTTCCATTATGTGGATTATATCCTGTGCAATTCTCATTCCCTCCAGAGATGCATGGGTGTCTATCGACGACGAATTCAGAATGCGGGTGAAGAGTTGACCTAGTACCATACACTCGGCCTGCTGCGTAGCTACGTTTAGGGTAATCTCCAGCCCTTAATTCTCTCATGCAGGTCTAGCAATGTAAAGACTATTGGAGGTGCAGGTTTCAGATGTGATGCTATTAAAGGTTCATCTGAGAAACAGTGGGGAAACTTCAAACCACTGCAGTTGAATGCTGTGAACCAGTTTACTGTGCAGGTGGTACACAACAGTGTCCTACATGAAAGTTCCAGAGGTTGGAACAGGATATCCAAGCAGATCGGACAACTGTAGGTGACGTGTGAGCTTTTATCATACCATACATCCTTCATCATGCAGTATGTGTCTCCCATTGGTAGATGTTTGTGGAGCTGTACATCTGTCCGCCACCCGTTTGCACAAATAACAAAACAATAGGGGGTGGATCTCGGGTAGATCACAGGTAATGTCAACGTTGAAGACACTATTCAGACATTCAGAAAATTCATCTCTTTCTCTATTCTTTAGCCACCCAAAGGCTTCCACACACTCTGCAGCATTGCTGGACCTTAGTGCTGGGCTGATCTATTCAATAACTGTAACTGAACTGTGGAAACTATGCCAACAGGATATTCTAAAGTTTAGATGAAAGAACTGTGTTTGCACATATTTGATGGCTATGGAGAATGGATATGGCGGAAATGACACCAAGAGCTTCCATTTGGTCCAACTCAGTTTGCACCTGCTTACGAAGAGGAATGAGTACATGCTTGGGAGCAAACAGAAAGACTGGTTTGGAGTTCCTTTTCATTTTGATCTCATATAGGGTTCACCCAGATTTCCTAGACCTTGAAACAGTGCAGGGTATTACCAAGATCTTGCCCTTGAAACTGCTGGTAATCTCGTTCACTCTGACAACAAGACCCATGGACCTAATACATGTAGCAGGAAATCCTAGCAAATTGTTCTTCAAACCCTTTACAACAAAAATCTGATGTTTCTCCGATTTCGCAAGGGAACCAACTACTGGTTTGATGGCCTCACAGTATCTTTGAAAGTTTAGCCAGCTTTCCTCTACTTCAGTATTTTCTTGTAATCTTCTTCAGATATAGCTGTGACATCAGCACCAGTGTGTATCTTGAATGGGTAGAGACTGTCCACATACGAGAATTTTTGCCATCCCGGAACCCTCCCAGGAACTCTTTGCTTCCTCAACTGGACCAAGGAATACTGTCTCTACCTCACCTTGGACGCTATTCGTCTCCTTATCCAATACCTTCTGTGGGGTCCTCTGGGAAAAACATTGGGACTGGAAATGTCCTCTTTTATGAAATCGAAAGCAAGTCACTTTCTGTGCGGGACACTTCCCTGTTTCATGCTGATTTCTACACCTGGTACAGGATGAAGATGAATTCTTTTGCTGTGCCACCTTGCCCATTGAATTCATCCTGTTCACGTCTGCTTCCACGCCTTCCTTATCACTGTCCCTCTGCCCTTTGAGAACCAGCTGCTGCTCCCCGACGCATTCTGATTGCCGCACCATCCGTGCCGCTTTCTCCAACATTAACCCGGGGTCCAACTGTAGTCGTTTGGAGAGTGCTTTATCTAGAATTCCTATTACTGTTCTGTCATGAATTAATTCCTCACGGAGTTGTCCATACTCGCAGTTTCTCGCCAGAGCGTGTAGCACTAGAAGATTCTGTTCAGCCGACTCACCCTCCATTTGGTCCCTGCTATTGAACCGCGCGCGTTCGAAAATAAGATTCTTTCTCACCCCGAAAAACGTCTCGAACGTATCGACTGCTTCCGCGTTCTTCTTTGTTTCGCTGGCACCCGACGCTACGAATACATCTCTTGCCTCCTCGCTCAGGCAATATACTGAAATACAGTAGCGACTCGCACATCAGCACATTTAATTAGCACATTCGCACATCAGCAAATATTCCCCTGAAACTGTTAGTTTTCGCAGCAAACCTTATCGATTTTTGCCGCTTGCCATCTAATGACATTCAGCGTAAGCTAATTGAATTGATATCCAAGTCTAGACACATGTAAACAGAGAATGCCATCATTTAGATGGCAGGCGCAAAAATCAATAAGATTTGCTACGAAATTAACAGTTTCTACAATTTGCAGGTGAATTTAGTTATTTTTGCTTATGTGCGAATGATGTGATGCGGCTGTGCGAGCCGCTACTGTAAATAGTGTGTCAACTTGCTTCTCTTCGTCCTCTGCCGAAAGGTCAGATGCCACACGGTACTGCTCGAAACGTCTCAACCACCGAGGCCATTCGTCTAGCTTTCGGAAGTCAAACGGTAGTAAACGGTTGTCTGCCCAATAATCGAAGGTGTGTCCTTCACGCATGCGCATACACATAAAATATAATAATTGTGTATGCTTGAGCGTGATACACATTTATATACACAGCCAATTCTCAACATATCTGTCACATATATGTTGTAGGCAACAATCTGGTACAGATTGATGACAACATATGTACCATGGCTGTTACATATACTCCTTTATTAGGCCATTCCAAATGTGATAATAGTTTCCTGTCCTCCGCCCGCGTCATTATAGGCTACCCGCGTAATGTCACCATTAATTATTTCCATTATTCTAATTATCGGAATATTATTTGAATGTTTATCGGAATATTTATTTGTTTGATATGTTGATTAACGTGTCCGTGTACGACGAATGTTGCCATACAACAGTGCCCTTACCCTCAATGCACAAGTTGTGCAGAGAAACCAAAAATTGCTAAAATAAAACTGTTAACACTTAAAATTTATATTCATTTTTCATATTTCATTAAAATGTAGTACTCGCATTACATACATAACACATGCACCCATCATTATACTGAGTGTAGTCCAAGAAGATGTCCGCCATTTAAATAAGAGCTGCTTTAATAGAAAAGACTTGCGTATTTCTAGGCCCAAAGCGCCTCAGACATCAGCAGCTACAGCTCCGGATATACAGCGCCATCATTTTCAGTTCTGCCACCTTTCGCTTTCACGCCTGATGATGTAAGATAGATATAAATCAATACATTGATTCTTTATAATTTATTAATAATGGATAATAGCCGCTCGCCCGCATGGGTTTTGGAAAAAGGTTCGGACTGGAAACTATTATCACATTTGGAATGGCCTTACATCCTGCTACATACTTGATACTACACTATGATACATATTGTGCTATCATTCTGTTCCAATTTTAACAATATGTACCAGATGTTAGCTGTTCCTGTATGAGCCATACATGTACCATATAATGGATTTGATTTAAAATCCCCCTTATTTAATGGATGCTCTGGCAGAGAGCAACAGGAGGGAGCGCGTGTGTGGACGGAGTGCCTCATATGGTCCAGAAGCGCGAATTCTTAGACCTCCTTGAGTTGACGATCAGGTCGAGACGGAGTAGTATTATGTACGAGTGAGTGAATCAACGAGCACGTGTATGATTCGAATTAATTCTCCCCGGCATATTGGTCATGTCAAAGCTCACCCGTAAGTATATGCTTGTGGTTAAATGCTGTGACAAGTTGTGCGTTGTGTTCGATGTTCGATATGATCTTTGCATGTGAACCATGCAATCAGACATTTCCCTTCCCCTTAAAGTACAGACAGCACATCGCTGGGCGTCCTCACAAATTATTCGTTAGAAGCCTTGCAATTCACCCATCCACCAGTACACCGAATGCAAATGAAGAGGCTGGACTTTCTGATTCAGAAACATCAGAAGATATGTCAGTACGGCGTGATTCTAGCATTGAGAACGAAGCTGAAAATGTGGCTGCTAGAAGACCTTTTCGAGGAGATGAACGATAAGGCTGGGCAAAGCAATGAAAGTTATTTTCCTTTTTCTTCAAAGGTCTTCGCTCTGTGTACTTGCTGGTAAACGGTCCGCGCATCCCATGTTATGATTTTAAAATTAACAATTTAAAATCGTTAATAGTAATTTCAATGTTTTTTCCCCCTAGGAGATAAGAGTATTTGTGCAGTATGGGAATTTAAACACCAAGTCTATCTGGTGGTAGTTGTTCCACTGCTATGCATTGTCAGTGACAACCCAATGGCCTCACAACTCTGTGATAATCTGGTGGGTGGTACTGCTACATTGTTGGGCCGGTGTCGTTATGATTGTAGACCAGCTTTTTGAAATTACAATTTGCTGTGCGTACTATCCAGACAGAGAGAGCTGTTAACCCTGATGTGGTATATGAGATGAGAACAGCAAGCAGTGCTCTGCGGCAGATTATATGCGCTCAGCATACAGAATGAGACTAAGTTGAAAAGTGAAAGGAAGCACGAAACCCTTTGCTTCACATACCTGCTGACATATATCAGTAAGAAAGTAACACATAAATCCCCTTTCAATATGGAGCACTCCCATTGAAGTTCTTCATACCTTAGTGCTACCAATATCTACTGCAGGAGCTTCTGCCAGTTGATGATGCCAGGCTGAAGAAAGAGATATTGGCAAGTCTAAGGGCTTTTAACGTATGGGTGAAGCTTTATGGGAATGTCTGCCAGAAAGCCTGTGCACAGATGGCCATTTCTATAATACCTAGATGAAGGACAGAAGGCTGTATTGCTGTGTTTATCTAAGGTACTGCATGGACATTTTTTGAAAATAATTTTTTCAACGTGCAGGCATCTCTTTACATTTAGGATTCCTTACATGTGAATTCTATGCAACACGTCTGAGTACTGAGTGGCAGAGTGTGTGCCAAGGGAATTTGTTGATGCAGTTAAACACCACATGCTACATCTACTTCAAAGGAGGAAAACTCCTGATGCTGAACGGTATGTGTGTCAAAGGCTCGTATATGAAACAATTATCCTAAGCACAATTGTAGATTTGAGTCTTTTAAATTCTATATTGAGAGCTTTATGGAAAACAGACAATTTCCAAGCCATGACACAGCACACCATTTCTCTGTCCAGCAACAATTGCTGCCATGGTGGCTGAAAAGAAAGGTATTTGAATGTCTTGTATTCCATGCAACTAAAGTGCTTTCTTTCAAGGTGTGACAAGGGATTTAAACATCAGCTCCACACAATGTGTGGTTTTCAAATTAAAGAGCTCCTGCCTCATAAGCAAAATAGATCAGCCAGGAGCTGAAAGAAAGGTTAGAGTTTAAGAGATGTCATGCATCATGTGGCGATCACTTCTTAGGCTTAGGAAGTACTCCTATAGTTTGTCTTCTTTGCCTCTTGTATCTAATGGTAAACAAATGACCACACCACAGCATTTGTCATGCTCACTGGGGTCACTTGCACTGACAATGCTTCAGGCTGTAGTGCAGTCGTATCTCTACTTCCAATTGTGGGAGTACATCCATCTTGTTAACACCAAATGCTGAAGTACACGTGTTCTTCAATAATAGCACTTGCATTAATAGACACAATATGGAAATATGGAATTCTACACTTGGAGTGTTCAAAACGTCAAGTGGCATGACATTGCTTAGTCCAAGGGTTTGACTCACTACCGTCAGCTGGAGGGCAACCCTTGCTAAATGGAATACAACTGTCTCTCTTCTGGAGCTCAGCAATGTCACCACTTCCAGTGACAACATCCAACAACCTGTGTCTGTCTAGCAACACATGTGTATTCCAAGAAGGCAGATAATGGAAAAAGAAATTGTGTGCAATATGCTAGATTGTCATGACTGGCCTGAACCAATAGATTACATTTCTATAATGTGTATTAAACTACTGGCAGGGCATTGATTTTTAATACCGTTTAATCGAAATATTATTATCATAGTAATCCTGAAATATTGATATTATTTATCTGTACCAGACTGTTGTTTTCAACCTGTACCGAATGACGGCTGAACATATATGTACCAATATGTGATAACATATTTGGTACAGAAATGATTACATTCTGACCCAATCATTAATCAGATATGTTCCGTATCTATGTTATTGGCTGTGTACAATATGAGTAGCAAAGAAAAGACTCCATTCTTCAAGCGTGAATTGTCGGGCCTTCGTCCTTACAGTAACGTCTACTTCCTTTACGCAACTCTGGCGGTTGTCACGGTGTCCGCAGTAGCGTTCTCTGTAGGCCTTCTGGTTGGAAAATCAGTCTTTACGACTAAATCCAGCAGCCAAGCCGCTTGGGGGGCAAACGTCGTTGATGGTGGTACTTCTGTTTCAGTCCTCAGCTGGATCGATGACCAACTGCTCACTACCAACATACGGAATAACCTCCAAAGCCTAACCGTCCTCCCGCACATCGCCGGATCGCCTCAAAACATGAAACTAGCGCAAGACATCTACACCCAGTGGGTGAACTACGGGTTTGATGACGTCCAACTGGTCAACTACTCCGTGTTGCTAAGCTACCCAAACACCTCTAACCCTAACGTATTGCTCCTGAAGAACGTGACGGGAGACACTATTTACAGCGCCCATACTGCACAAGAAACCCCACTGACGCCTGGCGAGAACGACAGCACTGTAGCCATGCCATTCAATGCATATTCTGGATCTGGAAGTGCCACTGGAAGACTGGTCTATGTCAACTATGCTACCATTGATGACTTCTTGTATCTGACTACAAACCTGTCTCTAAATTTGACTGGTCGTATCTGCATAGCCAGATATGGCGCCATTTACCGTGGAGACCAAGCTCATTTGGCCCAAATGTATGGCTGCTCAGCTCTGATCATATATTCTGATCCTGAAGATTATGCTCCCAGTGGCACCCTTGTGTACCCTAATGGACCAAGCCTGCCCCCCTATGGTCTTCAGCGAGGAAGTCTCTTGGAACCTGAAGGAGATCCACTCACCAATGGAGTCCCATCACTTGGTTAGGAATGGTTATCAAGAGTTAAACTGCTAAGAAAGAGATAATTGGGGTCAAAAATATTGTTATCTATAAAGCAACAAGTTGCAACTTACGCATATTTGTAATTCTTGATTTCAAGTTATTTTTCTTACTGCAGTCAATATTTTCCATTACTCAAGATTGTTTCTCATTGTCTCCCATAACATCTCTTTTTAGAAGCATGTGTATTCTTAGAATGTATATAAATTTAGACAGATATAATCCCATAAATGTTCTTCAGATGGTGTGTTCCGAGAGAGCTACAACTCAGTGATGGCCAGTGGGGAAGTTCCCTCCATACCAGTACAGCCCATTGGATATGGGGATGCAATATACTTCATGAGGTACCATTGCATATGCCCATGTGGTGTGGTGGTAAGCTAATGCTATACATGTGGTCTTTTGCAGTCAATTGGACAGCATCATTGCTCCTAACAGCTGGACTGGATTTGATGTACCGTATATGGCAATCAGATAATAATGCCAAGTATGTGTGCATCCCAGTATGAGCATATAGTACCAGGGAGGTGTCTGAATTAATAAACCAATTAACTCTGAGTGTCCCATTTCTGCATCAAAAATGTGTTTACCGTTAGCAAGATCTTCCAGAATCATTATACCAATTTAGAAGTTGTTCATATTCACGGCTTCAGTTTATATTGTTGAAATCCACTTCCTGCTACCTAACTTTGCTTCATTTAGTTGATTTTAGACAGCTCTACTTTAACCCTTGAACTGCTATAGGCCACTAAAATGGCAAAGTGGGATAGTATATGTGGTTGACACATATGACATTGTGCCTATATTTTTTGTACTTGCAAGGCTGCCTGCCTTGTAGTCGAATTTAAGTATAACCAATTCTGCAGAAACATACAGAGCTCTAGTGTATTTGAATATTGCTGCAGGAAAATTGCATTATAATAGTACACCAGGGGACCTGCGTGATTATTCGTATTCATTACAGCTGCTATTTCTATTATTATTCCAATACACTAGAGATTTGCACCTGCAGCTCTGGTTCAGTCATTAGGCCAAACAATCGTATTTAGTATTATGATGTGTGAAATTTTCATGCAACAATATACACTATCTATGGTACTGTCAATAACAATACATTTAAAGGTAATGCATGGATTGGACAATAAGATAGCTTTGCAAGAGCAAGGAATTTTGCAACATGTAGTAATCTGAATGACGCGAATACCAGCTATATATGCGATTAATTGTTAACGTCTATCACGATTAGCCTACCTTAGCAGTTCGAGGGTTAATTAAAAAAAATATATTCTGGTGTTAAGCCTTTACAAGTTACATGCAGGCCCAAATATAAATATGTGGAGAGTACTATGAGGTAAAGTATATGCTGCCCTGCATGTATAACTGATCTACCAAAGTGGTAGATTGATATTACTAGGAGGCTCAGTTGAAAGATGGAATATGAAAGGTACATAAGGGTTCAAAAGATCCATAAGTTAGGATGAAAGGCTTCTAGATTTGTAAAGCACCTTGCCAATCATGAGCTGATAATTTAAGCAATCTATCAAACCAATTACAAAAGCATGTACACAGCTATGATGAAAAAATCACTCAGTGCAATTAAGATCAAAAGGCACAGCAGACACAATTACACACATAGCAAAACAAGTCACAAAAGGAGGGGTACATACACAAAAAGCATCAGGTTTCTGCTATATGCTTTATGGCAATAACAGAGCAATCATGATGGCCTGTGAATGTCAAGTGCATATTTCATGCTCATTTTGTACATAGAGGTCAATCAAAATAATGCCGGGTTAAAAATAATTTCAGGTAATGTGCACGCACAAAATGCACATAAAGTAAACAGCTATTACAAATCTCTGTAACTGGAGATAGCAGAAATCACCAACCGACTGAAGATTTCAGCAGAGGCAGGCTGTATTGGAGTCATTTAAATGGCATGTGGCTGGAATACATTTTTACCTTTGCATTTTGTTTGACTGCTGAGTGCATGTATATCTGGCTTCTATCTCTCTTAGAACTGTCTTTCTATCTTATGAAACTGACATATGAAATTCAATTGGTTTACATACAGTAAATCATGCACAATACAATACCAAAACTCAATGTGCATTGTGGAGAGGAACAAACCACATTACCTCTCCCATTTTACAGCCAAACCTTCATCCAAGTCAACAACTACCAAGAGCAACGCACCATCTATGATGTCATTGGCACCATATATGGGCAGGTTGAACCAGATCAGATGGTGATCCTTGGCAACCACAGGGATGCATGGGTATTTGGAGCAGTTGACCCAAACTCTGGGACAGCAGTTTTGCAGGAGATGGCCAGAGCATTTGGTACATTGAGAACCAAGGGATGGAGACCTGGTCGTAGCATAGTCCTGTGTAGCTGGGATGCTGAGGAATATGGACTGATTGGGTCCACCGAGTGGGTGGAGGTAGGTGGTGTCATATCTCTCATGGCTATGTGCACACAAACAAATCCACACATACATGTACATACATGCACACAAATACATAACACACAATACATACAAAATCACATACACACATACACACGCCTACATATAACACACACACACACACACACACACAGGAGAGGCAGAAGGTGATTGGAGCCAACACTGTTGCCTATCTCAATGTAGATTCAGCTGTGGAAGGTAGTAAGGACATGGGCACTGCATTCATGTGTGGCTTTTTCCTTCTCTTCATGCAGGTTCATCATATCTATATATTGGTGCAAGCCCTCTGCTCTACCAGGTTATCTACTCTGCTGCAAAGATGGTGTGCGTGTGTGTGTGTGTGTGTGTGTGTGTGTGTGTGTGTGTGTGTGTGTGTGTGTGCATGTATGTGTGTGTATGTGTGTGTGTGGTACGTGCAAGTAGAAGTTGTATTTGAGTCTATTTCCATATATAGGTGAAGTGTCCCAACCAAGGCTTTGATACGTTATACGATGAATGGTTGCAGTACAGCCCTGTGACATTAAATGGAACCACACAACCAGAGTATTTTCAAAAGAATTGTCTTGTTTTTATTCCCAGTGATCTGTTCTTATCCATTGATATCCTTAAGGATATATAGCCTTGGGGCTGGCAGTGACTTCACTATCTTCCTTCAACTGATGGGAATAAGCTGTGCTGACTTTGAATATGTAGGCATATCAAATATGTGTCACATGACTTGGTCATGTGACGCCTCACCTCCTCCCCTCCCGTCCCAGGTTAACACTACTAGCTATGCAGTGTACCACTCTGTGCATGACAACTTCTATTGGATGACCAACTTTGGAGACCCTTCATTCACCCACCATCAGGCAATGGGACTGATGTGGTTTAAGACTGCTATACTCCTAGCCACAACTCCAGTACTTCCCTATGACCCAAGGGATTATGCCATTTCCTTGCAGAATATCTTAGCTAGTTTTGTGCAACAGTACGGTGCTGTGCTTCAGAACCAGAACATCTCCATGGAGTATATTGCTGATGAGTTGGAACAGTTTGTCACTGCATCTGTCACATTCTGGAACCAGCTCCAGACTGCAGCTTCCAACACATCTATCAGTGAAAGAGCTCTCCGTATTCTGAATAACAAGCTGATGAACTTGGAGAGGGCTTTTATCATTCCAGAGGGACTACCAGGGAGACAGTACAAGTAAGAGTACCTGTGAAATGATCTTCCAATGTGCATGACATTTCTTCTCCAGACATGTCATCTTCGCTCCAAGCTCAGTCGATTCCTATGCCAGTGCTACCTTCCCTGGACTCTCTGATGCAATATTCAGTGCCCTGCACCCTACACCTTCAGTCCCTCCAGACTGGGATGAAGTACGAAGACAATCAGATGCTGTACGGGTCCACATCCGATATGCCACTCAAGTGATGAAGCAACCTGGTCTGGAGTACCTCACATAACATTCAATACTGCTCTCAGTTATATGATATTTGGATAAGCAATTGTTCTGTATTGTAAGTATTATTTTTGGGACATTTCCGTCACTGGTTATCGTATACAGCTGTTCTGCTCTTTTTAAGCCAATATGAAAGTTGCCCTGAAGTGGTGGCTTGGCGTGGACCCATCAAAGGGCTCGCAATGTGCCTCATGGCCGGGAAGCTCTCTTGACTGCCTCGGCTATTGCATTGTCACCTGTTAGCATAGGGGAGATGGGGTTGCTCATCACAGCATGCTTAGGAATATTCTTGCTGAGACCTGTTGCCAAGCTCACCTTAGTGTGAAGCTAGAAGCTGGTTATAACCTATCTCCTGACCATTCCAGCTGATATCCTTCTACCCAACTGGTGCATGAAAAGGCCAGCAGCATTAGACATGTCTGTCACTTGTCCACTAACACTATTGGAAGGGGTAGTGTTGGCAGGTGCTGCTCTGACAGTCGAAAGCATTTCACCAATGACCGGTCCAAGTGTTCTAATCATGGGTGGCTATGCCCAGTAGTTGCCCAACATCCCATTAGTTGCTGAGTCCTCTGGAGTCTGGGGTACAGAGCATCAGTAAAGCTGGCACGTCGGCTTGCCACCCCTATTGTAAGTCCAAAACCATTGTTCTCCATGACATCTATGGGAGGCTAAACTTGAACCTGGTCCGGGCTAACTCAACAGTCAGGACACCGATCCTACATAGTCCAGGAATTTTCAGAGGCATTGTATAAGCTTGTGTGTGTATGTACTTAAGTTCTGTATGTTTAGTAACTAAATTAATCAAATCGTTTAAATGGAACTGAACCATTTGGATATTTGCATCATTTTAAGTGGATTACATTTTGATAAAATACTAAGATTATTCATCGTTCTAACAATTACAGCATACCTGCATGACAACACTTAGTCTAGGGACTGAATATGCATAGTGACATCCCCACACTAGATAACACCATTATATATAAATCAGTTGCAAAGGCTTTTGTGTGTCAGATCTGGCAGATTTTTAAGGCTGGAACAGTTCAGATGACCATTTGGATCATGCAGAGTGGCAGATTGTAGCTGGTTAGAAAATCATCCCTGCAAAGCTGCCTTCTTGACTTAAGCAATATAAATGCAGCTTGGCGAAAGGCAGCGTGCACAGGCTGTTCTCAGGCTCTTCCAGCACATGTAGCAGTTTAGATTCCTACATCTCACAAAATGCATCAGAGTAGGTTCACGGTTTGCAGTATTCTTTTATGTACAATGCAGTAGCATTATGTGCATACACATATCTTTCTTACCCAGCTTGCACATCCTATAACCACAACCCATTCCCATCCCTCCCTTGTATACAGGAGTTGAGTTTTTAATGAACATCATTAGTCCTACCCTAGAAGCATAATTGGGGAGTTTCATACGTCTGTATCACTCTACAACATGTTTGCCAATTCTTAACTACCTCTTAGTTCTAATATTATCTTTCCTCTTTATCTTGATGGCCTATTGTTACCCACTATTATTTTGAGCCACTGACAATTAATGCCTATGAATAGAAATGTCTTTTGCATCGATCCTCTTGTGTTCTCCCCTCTACCCATACATGCTATATGGTGACGTGACACTCTCCATAACTTCTGCATCCAGAACACTACAGGGAAATATCCGTATTAATTAGCAGCTCAATATGTTACACGCACATTCATTTATCTGTTGAACCTGGCCGTGATAATAGTAACTATAACTAAGATTCATAATTTATGACATAGTCACGCGCGCGACAGAATCCGATGAGAGGTATTATGGTCCGACCCGACGCTGCTTAAAAATAAGCAATAAAAACCATGATGTCCATGCACTACTGAGGAAAATTACAATCCAAGTAGTATGATGTAACAACATAAAAGAAGAAAAAAATATATACAGGTGAATAAAAGGAAGCCTACAACACCGGATGTTCCCAGGCGGTCACCCATCCAAGTACAGCGTGGTATGGTCGTAGGTGTCTAAATGAGCTTGTATCAGGTTTATAAATTCAGTGGCATAGCAATATTGCCCTCCGAAATGTGTGATTCATCATCATTTGAAGACAAAGCAGAGCAATCCTACGCACACGCCCCTTGCATTCTCTCCCCCCACCCCCTCCCCAAAACAAGGCCACCGTCACATTTAATATTTTAAAAAGTTAATGGTAGATCCACCTATATTTACGCCTTCGCGCGTACGCGTTCTGGCATAAACATGTACGTGTATTAAATATACATGTATATGGAACGTTCTATACGAAAATGGGTCTTGTGATTTATAACATAAAATTTAAATCGATATATCTTCCGAAATATTAACGCTATCGGGTTCCTATTTAAAAAAAAAACATACCACACCATTACTATATGTGAAAATCCATTTTGGTGTCTTACACATGCGGGGTACCGACGTTTCAAGGTCTGATACCACGTAGAGTTCAAACGGCCACATCTTCAGATAGGAGTGTCCAAATCGGTTCAAAATAGGTACCTATGTAGAAGGGTCCTACCGCTATTGATTTGTTCTGTTCGTTAATTTTTGCTTTATCCGTTATGGAGATACAAGTGTGCAAAGAAATTGCATATTTCCCTGGCGTTACGCGCCATTAACGTATTACGACTGGCTTCGATGACATCCTAGTAATACGTTAATGGCGCGTAACTCCCGGGAAATATCATATCCAGAAATCGCAATACATTGAGAGGACACTTTTCTATTTCAAATCATATAAAAAATCTGATTGAACCACTCGATAGGGAAAATTCGGCGCATCATTTTGATATATATTTTGTGTTCGTTGCATTGAAAGCAAAAGCAGTAAAAATTTTCAAAGAAAAACTAATTACAACCGTTACTTCTAGCGGTCATTACGTAATACATTTAACCGCTAACTTTCAATATTCAAGTTAACTTCCATCGTAAGGGTGGGGCTAATGGAGCGTACACATTCGGCGTCGTACCCAGACCCGACAAAAGAGGCGGGTCTCATAGACTTCGTACCCAGACCCAACCAAGCAATCCGTTCTGGATGCTGTTAGCTAGTTTCGTACCCAGACCCACATGACGCGATTATCGCTGTTAACAGTATACTGTATTTTCAGTCCATTTTCGTTTTTTTGTTCGTTTCCACTCTCGCACGAAAACATGAAAACCAAGAAATATCATCAGACGAACCATTGAACGTACATAATGCTTTTAATCTGGAATGCGGTGGGCGGTACCACTTATGCGCACGAGAATAGCTTAGCCAGGATTTTCCGCTAAACGAATTACACGTTCTTGGCTCATACGAATCACTGAAAAACGAACCTAAGCAATATCGTGCAAAGCGTTGACGAACTACGGTAATCTACGTAGATTATACTGTACAGCGATAATCGTTACGTCATGTGGGTCTGGGTACGAGACTAGGTTTGTAACATGCAATGTGCACTGGCGTACGCGTAGCATGCAGGTCCGTCTACATCAATCGCTAACGCAGTAAGTCAAACGTTGTAAAACGTTTGACTTACTGCGTTAGCGATTGATAGACGGAACGTTTGACTTACTGCGTTAGCGATTGATGTGGTTGTGTGCTACGCGTACGCCAGTGCACATTGCATGTTCTGGTAAGCTATAACTAGCAGCTTACATCTGTTAAAGAAAGGATCCAGAACGGTCATACTGGATTGCTTGGTTGGGTCAAGGTACGAAGCAGTAATCTCCTACGGTAACCATATTCTCACGATAGCAATAAATAAATCTGCAAGTCTGGGAACCAGTTTTTTTTTTAACTCCAAAAGATGAACTCTTTTCAGCATGCTATGCATCTTCATGCGACGTGCTTGCGTGCGCTGCAGGAGAATCAGTGTGAGTCCATGATTTTATAGCCGATTTCAGCCGTACCAATTACCCTAATGTTTTGGTGTGTAGCGGCACTTAAAATGGATATCGAAACACTCAGACAAGAAATTGAAATAATACGTGAAGCACATAAGAGAGAAAATGAAGCTTTGAGGAAACAAATTGAAACACTTCTAAGAGAGCGTGAAGCCATGGAAATGAGAAACAAAGAGCTACCTCTCCAGACCAAATGCAATGCAACCATCAGCCTCTTCTCCAGTTCATCGTCAACAGGTCTCTACTCAGAAGAGGACGGTGGTGATGTGGTTAATGAGGACTACATCCCGGCGCAGAGGTTGTTGGAAGGCGTGGCTGCATCAAAGGGGAAGAGAGTTCTTCAGCTAACCAATTCCTCCCCAAAGAAGATGCACTACATGGAGGCAAGGTCTGATCAGGGAAGGAGACACATTAGTAAAGGGTGTGTGGCAGGAGAAGCTTGTGATCTTGCTTCCAAAGCCTCAGCAGGAGCAACTGACTTTACATCTGATGTCACATGCCTTGCATGTGACATGCAGGAAAATAGCAGTGCAGCATTGCCTCTGACAAGCTTCAAAGCAAAGCTTCCAGAAGACAGAAATGAAGGACTTTCATTTGATAATGTGATACTGCATGATTCAGACTACGAGAACAGCACCAGCTCTTTAACATGCTCCATTGTCAAGTTGCCACTACGTTTGCTGACTTCAACACAGGCCTCACTGCCCCATTACTCTAGTCATAAGGACTGTTTCAATGCAGTTTCCACCTTCATTGTGCCACCCTTTGGTACACTCCAGCATTCCAGTAGCTTGGCTCTCTCTCCAATTCAGTGCATCCCTCAGGTGGAGGGAATACCACTGACCG
This sequence comes from Ephydatia muelleri, assembly GCA_013339895.1. Classification (NCBI taxonomy): domain Eukaryota; kingdom Metazoa; phylum Porifera; class Demospongiae; order Spongillida; family Spongillidae; genus Ephydatia; species Ephydatia muelleri. The sequence continues at coordinate 6,747,946 of JABACO010000009.1, forward strand.
ATTCGCAATGCTTGTTGGACACAACGGAAACCCCACCCCTTTCCCCCATAATTGAAAGCAGCAAACATGAGTTGAAGAGAAACTTAACAGAACAGCCCAACGACACAGGACTGGGTACCAGCTGCCTCAGCCCCCACCCCAACGACACAGGACTGGGTTCCAGCTGCCTCAGCCCCCAGCCCAACGACTCAGGACTGGGTACCAGCGTGGATCAGACACACACTCCTGATGAGGAGACGTGGAGTAGAAATAGGAGGAGGGGTCTGAAGCAGACCACGTTGACACAGGTTCTACCTGATGGGTCTCTTAGCCTGGATTCACCTAACATTGTGCCGCTGACCCCTGTGGTCAGACCAGTGGATGTCATCCTATCCAGCCCTAGAAACAATATCTTCTTTGGTTCTAATAAGGAGGACAGGGGTGAGAGGGAAGAAGACCAAGCGGTAGTCCTACCCTCCAAGCAGCAGTGGGAAAGCCCAGATTTCTTTGCAGAAGAAGAGGAGGGGAGATCCCAACAGCAGAACCTTCAAGGGGGGGACGAGCTTGAAGAGGAAAGAATAGAGCAAGAGAAAGAACAAGAAGAAGAGAGAGAGAATACACGAATCAAAAATGAAAGGGATTTACAATATGAGTGAGTGAAGTGATTGATGGGGTCACAGTGAAATATGAAGTGATCCTCACACATATTATGATTGCTGTAGGTATGCTAAAAAGCTTGCCAAGACAGCCGGTTTGCCTACGTACAAATTTGATGTGCCTATTCGTAAAAAAGCAGACCGCGACAAGCTGGATGCCAAAGCTTGCCCAGATTGCCAGAAGGTATGTCCCAAACTAACACATCTTGACTCTACTCTTCCTCCTCCTTTCTCCCTCCTCGCCTCAATATTCTCTTGTCTCCAGTGGTTTTCAGCTGGGGGTGGTATCCATAGAGACCAGCGTGAGCATCTCAAACTAGTGTGCCGTCACAAACACCTGTACATCCCGCCCGACACAGACCCACGTATATGGAACATTAGCTTCCCTGACTCAGAAGAGTGTGATCGAATAATGCGCCCTAAAAAATAGTCAAATGTATTCATATGGGTGTGTGTATGTACTACGTATGTAATTCCCACACTACCCACTATTTTGATCAATGTTCACTCCTTTGTCCTGCGGGTGAAGGGGGGGGGGGGGGGGGGGAGGGGGGGAACCATGTTGCTTCTTTGGGGGGAGAGGATAGCATTTTCCAATGACATGCACATTAGGTATGCGTGTACAATAAATGTGTGTTTTTGTAGTATGTTTATGTTGCATATGGGATGAGTTTGCTTATGTGTGGTTGGTCTTATGCATGTGTGTGCATGTGTATAGTGTGTACACACATGTTGGGTGCATGAACAGTGTGTTTGGTGAGTGTTTGTGTACTGTGTGTATGTCCTTTCAAACCCATTTCTCCCAGCCACTTTACCTCCATTTGCATTTGGTAGAAAAATTTAAGCGCTATAACCAACACGTGCACTTATTTTCAGTGTTCCCACCAGTTCCCTTGTGCACATGCTTATGAACTTGTTTTTGTATGTATATTTTTGTGTGGTATATGTGTGTGTAGTATGCTGTGTGAGTGGCATATATAGTGTGTGAGTATGTGTGTTTGTGTTGGGCATGTATGTGTCCATAGAGTCTAATTGGGTTGCTCCTCTAAATGGGCCATGCATTTGTGATTGTCAGGTTGACAATCTTGACCCCATATCTGTATGAGATTGTCTCACAGTTTTCAAATTGACTATATGATATGGATTTCAACATCTAGCCACAAATATGGTTCACAGGATAAGCAGGAGTTTATGATAGTGAGTGTGTGTACTTCACTTGTCAGTTTTTTGATATTGGGAACCAGTATAAGATTTACATGATGCTTTGTTTTGTTCCCTGAAGAGAACTGTATGTACATGCATGAAAATAGTGTAATAAATGCTCTGGCAACCAGATGCAGGTAAATAAGCCCAGAGCCTTACAGTCTACATGGTTTCTTTTATCTCCAAATAGTGGTTTTAGCAAAACCCACATTACTGTGATGCAACAAAACCACAGGCCAGCCCTTTGCAACTGCTGTGGTTGCAAGTCTGACCTGTCAATATATACATGTACTGGTATACTCTATCCCACCTGCTTTTGCGTTTGCATTACTAAAGAAAAGGTGGCCTGATAGACATTCTACCTGTGGACATACCTTTCTAGTAACACTGAAGTCATATACATGTATAATACATACCTCACCCTGTACATGTGTAACTGCTTTTACAAGTATATGTAGGTATTTAATCCTTCTGGAAACTTTGCCAATCCCATGACTTCGTTCACTGCATGTGCCCTATGTACAGATATCTTTGTAGTGAAGCCTGCCAAGTTTTATCACAATAGAATTCATGGATGGTGGGATACAGTACTTCAAAAGATGTTACACACACACACACACACACACACACACACACACACACACACACACACATGCTCAGAGGTTCGGGTGGTATGTTACAAGCAACTGCTGCATTCTGCAAACTGGAATCACAATTCATCCTGTCCAAGGACTTAAGTTCTTTCAGAACTATGCACATGTGTGTGCTAAATTTTATGGTCCCAAGTCATTTAAACTAGCAGTCAGCTATTCCAATGACATTTATACAATACAGACCAGAAACATCGACAGTGAGTAATGCCATTCAGCTGGACAGGTCAAATCGAGTAGGCAACTAGCATATCTTCTCCCATGAAGCACACATCCATCATAGATAGAACTCTTATAGCTTGTAATAAAAACTAGGAAAGGTCTCATCCATACATGTACTTTGGTTTGGCAACCTCAAACAATGACCTTGCACCCTTATCTCTCCTTCAGTCTCAGTCCCTCTACACTAGTGTTTTCTGCTCCACTCTCACTACTCTCCTCCCTCCCCCTCACCCCACCATTGAATGATTAGATTTGGGACTCCAGCATTAAAAAATATTATGCAAGTGCATGTTACTACACAAAGGGAGGAGACTAGGCTGACCCTCACCTGCGTCTCATTATCTTATTTGCGCATGTGTCAAGTATGTAAACATAATTTAATGTACTACTGTACTACATCGTTCACAAAGAGATATATACACATGCTAGATACGTTTTTTAACAACATAAATGTACACTCGTTCAAAATATATTTTTTTAACCAGTTCTTTGTTCTTCATAAAACGTTGGCTTCTTGACCAACTAACACTACTTTTCATTCTTAAGGGAAAGTCAATAGCACAGCCGTCACCATTGGCATCATAACTAGCATACCAGTCATTGGTGAAGTACTTATCATCAAATTCGCACAGCTCATATTCTTTATATCCTTGGCCTACTGATTTTCCTTTGCCATCAAATAAGAAACGGAAGACGTCACTTGGCATGTCGATTCTCAGTTGATTTCTCCTTATCGTGCCTGCCGATAAGGAACTGCCAACATGATGCATGAATACACTAACACAGTCCAACACAACACGAATGGACGGCGTTGGGTTTACGAACGACCTGTAAAGTTTGCATAGTAGTATACAAATAATAATATGCATGTACATTAAGTGTACCGTAGGAGGGCAGGAGTGACATCTTTATGTCGCACCCAAGATGCCTGTTCCTTTGGATAGTCCGTCCATAGAACTAAATACTCCAATTTTGTACCCTGCATAAAACCACAAAGGTAGGTAATATGTATGCAAATAAGCAATTACCTTTTTCCGCGATGCCACGATTCTCTCCACCTCATAGAATTGGCTAGCCATTTTTGAAACATATAGTTAAAAATTTGATAAGCAAAACGTGTCCGAGAGCTGTCTCGTACCCAGGATATAGAATTCGTCATTATGGTATTAACTGCTCTCTGGTACCGTCGGACGCGACGTACGTCAGCATACGCGCGCGGATACCAATAGCAACAGAGGACAAGGATAGACTTTTGGGCAATAGAGGTGGGTGAATTGTATCCATCGAATGATTTAAAATGTAGTGGGCGTTATTTAGAATGTGTGTGGACTGGAAATTTGTGTGGTAATGGGGGAACCCTATGAGTTTGATGTTGTTTTACTTAAGTGGGTACTCTTCCTAATTGGGAAGTCCCACTGGCACCAGAGATCCTACCGTCATGACTGGAGGTTGCTAGTTTGTTAACTGCTTCTAGTCAATGGTAGACAGTGGTGATGTTGTATAGAGTCCTAAGCACCAGTGGGCTGAAGTGAGGTTAAGGCTCTGGGAAGGACAACAAGCCGGCCAGCTTGCTGGCCTCAGCAGTGAACCCTAGTCACAACAAGACCTGCTTCTTGAGCCAGGACAGTTATGATAGCCACTTCCACCCTCCCACCTTCCACACCTCCAGTCAAGCAACACCACCCACCTCTGTAAGGGACTCAATGACACCACCTAAAAGCCAAGGTCCCCAGCCTCAAGTAACAAGACTGGCACAAATCTCCTGGGGTTCAGTCCAGCCAGTCACCTCTCCTCCTTCTCCCAGACACTGCCTATCACCCCTCTGATTTAGGGAGCTTGAGTGGCAGTGGTGATGGGGGTATCCAGTCCTCTGTTCCTGTATCATAATTCATCCCTGCAGCAGTCACAACCTCATCACGAGGCTACCCAATTCCATTCCCTTCCCAAGTACTCTATGTCCATACTGTACTATGATGATGTGCTGTCTGTTCCTGCCATGCCAGTCCAGCCCTTGAAACATTTCTCCAATCACTGCAGTCTTGAGGGACAGGAAATATCCCATTGCCATAGAGACAAGGCAGCTGAGGTCTTGCAGGAAACCCAGGGAGGTACAACAGCTGAACACCCTGGAAGAGGGCAATCAACACTCCACCCTAAAGGACATGGTCAATGTCCTCCTGGCCCTGTCCCATTCCATCAAGTGTGATGACTAGGTTGAAGTGCAAGTAAGCCTTACACCAATGATCTTAGTAAAGTTATTGTGGTGGAAAAGTCTACCAATCTTGCAATATGGTTTTTGATGGTGTCTTTTATTTACTCTCCCTCTCCCTCAGTCTCCTTTCCCCACACCTTCCTCTTCTCTGTAAAATTTCCCCCTTTCCCTCCTCCCTCCCCTTCTCCCTCCCCTCCTCCTCCTTCCCTCCCTCCCTCTCTCCCCTCTCTCCCCACCCCATATCTCACCGATGGATGAACTAGGATGGCCCTACTGCAGTTGTGGTTCTTTAGAGATGTAAATTTTGTGGTTATGACAGTTAATCCTTCATCTGATAATACTGAGGTCCTTTGAAATTGTGTGTGTGTGTGTGTGTGTGTGTGTGTGCACATGTGCATGTGTATGTGTTTTGTGAGTGATGTGTGTGTGTGTGTGTGCTTGTAGGTGTGTAGTTGTGTGTGTATATGTATATCTATGTTGTCAAAGTAGCATGACATAATTTATTTCAATGATAACCCACCAACCATTGAAACCATTGTGGCTTCTGATTGTGTAACTGTGGGTGGATACCTCAGTGTGATAAGGGATGTTTGGGAGTCTCATGCATCCATTTACAGCCAGTACAGTATGCCTGAAGTCTGTGACTGTTTATGCCCAGCATTTCTTTCCTTAAACAGTCTTGAAATAAATTGTGATCCATGCAGAACAGTATAGAAGGGAAAGCTAAGACATATGAACTTTTATAACTGTTCACTGTCCACTTTCTTTTTATGCTCCTCCACCCCACCCCCTCACATTCTACAGCTTCTTACAAGACGTACAATTGAACCAAATCATTTGCTCTCACACACATGATGTTGTGTTGTGGACTGAATTAGTAAGTCACACACAGGATGTTTCTATTAAGTAGATGCTTATGTACTGATGGCTTACAAACAATATATATATGTACATGTATGAATCACCCCCAGGTTCTGGTAACATGCTATGACACTACCTGTATGCCTTTCTTTCCTAACAGGCACTGATTATGGACACTGCCCTGGGGTGTGTATGTGTGTGCTATAATAAGACTGTTTGAACGGTACGTAACTTTATTGTAAGGTTGGTACTCGTTTCCATCGATTGGTTATGAGCAGTGATTCTTGCTGCGTAAGCGTAGGTTGCTATATTGAAAACAATCTTGTAGTCCCTTTTGCGATCCATGGTATAGTTGATGTCAGTGAAAAACGATTCCTACAAACTCTTTGCCACATCATGTGTGTTATTTCAGAAGTCCTTGAGCGATTAAGCTGAGTCTCTGAGTGTGAATTTTGGTTCTAGAGTTTCGTCCAAGCTGGTTGTGCAAGCATGCGAATGAGCTGTACTAGTTTATTTGAAGTCCGGCATATTGATAAAGAAATTTACTTTACCAGCATCATATATATACAGCAACCCTACTGGCTAGCTGGTAAGAATTTGTCTCTCACCTCCATTAATTGAACCCTCAGCACTCAGAAGAACGTTACATTTGCTCTAGATTGTAGTGTGAACAAAGAATTGTAATGTCCATACATGGGCCAACTCGTGTGACATGTGAGATACATCGTGTACTTCTAGAACTCTAAACCTCATATACTTGAGCATGTAGTGCAAATCCATCATTAAATACATGTACGTCGCTGCTTCCTAGTTTGTATTATTCTTTGGCTCCAGTATTTATGATCTTGTTTTGTGTATGCTCTTCTTTTTCGGACGAGAAGAGAATTTATACCCATGCGTTGCTCGGTGAGCATGATTTCCTCAGCTGGGTTCCATTTACAGGAGCTGAAGTAGCTTCTCTTTGAGACATCATTTAATTTCTCAACACCTGTAGAATAAGTATGTCATACATGTACATGTGCATATAAAGCCATACAATAAATTCTTAGGTTCTGTACACAGGATTCACCAGTTGGTAGGTATGGCACAATATTGTAGTCAAAGCTGAATGGTATATGAAGTTGTTACTGTTGTTCAAATACATGCACATCTCAGGCCCGTAGCCAGGGGGGATTGGTCAATCACCCTCCCCCCACAGTCCTATAAATTGATCGTCCCCGCCAGACTTCCTGGCTATGGGCCTGCATGTTATGTACATAGTTGTATATTCCCTCCCACCCAATAAATATAATGCGGCTGTGGTACTAGATGAAGTTCATACACACCTTGGTAGATTAGGTTGCAGGTATGTGCATAATTTTACATTCACCTTGGCAGCTGAACTGTTTTACATTTCCATGTAATGCCACCATCTGCGGTATGTGTATGGCCATGAGATGCATGTACGGTGTGACATTAGTCCGTTGATAGCCCTGTGACATCCCTGATAAGGCTACAAAATCTGCAATCCATTTCTTTGCCTGAATGAATTAGCACATGTATCTACTAAATTAGAATCATTATTTGTGATTTAACCCCACCTTTGTCTCAATGACCGTACTGTCAGGTGTCCAGCTACTTATGGCACTGTATGTCTCCTCAAAGTCCTAGAAAATAATATGTACATGTCTATAACAGGTGCTGTGCATCACAAGCATAGTGCATATACCTTCCACAATTGAGCTACACGTTGACAGGTTTCAGGAGGAAGGATATTAGGAAATTGTGCTGGCAGTAACGATAGGACCTTTCGTTTTTGTGCACCTCCAAGAGACGTCCAGTCAAGCTCTCCTGGCTTCTCTTTTTTCTTCCAGATCTGGAAGGACACACCACAAGACTGGATACTTGCCTGCACCTTTTTAAGTGTTGCTCCCTGAAGGAGGTCTGTCTGCTTTCGGGTTGCCCTGATGTCCAATTCCACTGCATATGATATTAGATTTTCAATGAGGATGTCCATTATTCGTAGGAACAGGTGAAGCTCATCAGGCACGACATGGTCTAGGTCAATAGATAGGAGTGGTGGGTACTTGACACTGTACTCATTGGTAGCGGCACAAGCTTCGATGTCCTCAATTGACCTTGATGGATGCAGTTTGGAAGTGTCCCAACTGCAAAATACAGTGGATAAGATGTGCACAAAACTAGTATGCATTAGATTAGTACATGTATGCAACCAAAGATGTAGTATTTAACCATACCGATCACTTGACGGTACCAGACACCAAATGCAGGAATACTTAGAGTTGGCCTGGGCAAACCCCAAAAATAGTAGCAAAAACTATAATTCGATCGTAATGAAAATGTTAGTGATAACATTATAAGTGTAGGCTCATTACCTTCAGATCTCCTCCTAAATAGAACTCCAATTCGTAACTCTTCCCGCCAACTTGTACCACTTTCAAGGCCATTAGTTCTTTGATCTCTGAGAGGACAGGATCAAGTGCTGCTTCTAGGAGATCGTACTTCTCTGGCATGTTCACCACTGCTATTGTGTGGTTATCTATGGAGAATAATATGAACATCACTTATAGCAACCTTGTACAATGCAAACCTTGTGGTGACAATACACGTTGTTGGAGGTTAAGTAAAGAAAACGACAACTGAAAAAAGCTGGAGCATCTGCTGAACTTTGCACCATCTCCACTCAATTTTACTCGAATCACTTCTTGTCTCCAATCTGGATTTAGTTCCACCTAACAAAACATATGCATGGAATGCAGCATGTTGTATAGTAAAAAACAGCCATATAGTTCAAATGTTGCTTACTAGCTGTTCTATTTCATCACATAACCTCTCCTTTATAGAACAATATACACCATGATGTGGTGTGGGTACGCGGTGAATTCTGGTCTTTAATGATTTGTTCTGCTGTGTTCGAACTTTCTTTATTTGATAGGACCGTGGTGTTGCAGGTAGAAACATGGACAGCTCATGATAAAATTCATCACTGACATTAAATCTATCCATCAGATACAATACCTGTGTGAAACGATACATAAGATTAAATTAGAGCTTCAAAAATACACATTACACTAGGCTGGTCAGATTGCTGTTTATGCCAAGTCTGAATATTATGAACTATAGAGTAGGAGTGTGTCAATGTGTGTGTCAGTGTGTGCGACAGTGTGCATGTGTGTATGTACGTGTGTGTACAAAACTTGTGGGAGGGACCCTAATTTCAGAGGATATGCAATGCTTGTTTATACTATGCATATACGATAACATGTACATGTATGTGTACGTGTGTGTGTGTGTGTGTGTGTGTGTGTGTGTGTGTGTGTGTGTGTGTGTGTGTGTGTACTGCACAATACTTGTGGGAGGGGCCTATAACATCAAAGCAGTGCTGAGGTTTTGTTTGTCAAAACTGACATCTACACAGTCACCAGTGTACATGTGCATGGTCAGTGGCACAATATGAGTGGGAGGGGCTATAACATCAAAGCAATGCTGAGGTTTTGTTTGTCAAAACTGACATCTACATTGATAACAGTCATCAGTGTACATGTGCATGTGTGTGTGTCAGTGTGTGTCAGTGTGTGTCAGTGTGTGTATGCATGTGTGTGTGTGTCAGTGTGTGTGTGTGTCAGTGTGTGTGTGTGTATTGGCACAATACTTGTACAGTAGGAGGAAGCCTAACCTCAAAGCAATGTGTTGTCAAAACGTTTACATCTACATCAGTGTACATGTGCATGGGTGTGTGTGTGTGTGTGTGTGTGTGTGCACAATGAGTGGGAGGGGCCTATAACATCAAAGCTATGCTGAGGTTTTGTTTATCAAAACTGACATCTACATCATCAGTGTATATGTGCATGGGTGTCAGTGTGTGTGTGTACTTGTATACCCATGTGAAGGCACCAATGCTGATGTTTTGTTTTGTCAAAACTGACATCTGCATCAGTTGTTGCATGTGTGTGTGTGGTGTGTGTTGTGTGTTTGTGTGTGTATGCATTTGTGAGCATATAAAACACATCCTGGAGAGAGGTTGCCATCTGTATGTGGTTTGTATGCATGTGGCTTTCATTGTACTGTATTATGATGTTACCTGCATCAGTTTGGTTCGATCTTCATTTTCAGATGGGGTGGATGGACTGGAGCTGGTGGATGGACTGGAGCTGGTGGATGGACTGGAGCTGGTGGATGGACTGGAGCTGGTGGATGGACTGGAGCTGGTGGATGGACTGGAGCTGGTGGATGGACTGGAGCTGGTGGATGGACTGGAGCTGGTGGATGGACTGGAGCTGGTGGATGGACTGGAGCTGGGGCCAGATGTGTTGGCTGTGGATGGACTGGAGCTGGTGGATGCAGTTATGGTTGGACGACTGCTGCATACATGTAGTTGGATTGTGACGGGGATTGCAGACGGAACACGTTCCAAATGAAGTTCTGTGGGTTTGACGCCAAAACTTTCAGCAAACCACAAAACGGATTCAACATTTGCCTGCAGTTGTTTTAGCTTTCTTCTGGCCTGTCGGGTGGATAACTCATCAAGTCGTCTACCTCTGTTCATTAGAACGAGTTCATTGTGTGTTTCGTGGTGCTGCTTTTGTGCTTGAGCTATTAAAGCTTCACGCAAGTTATCAATTTCCGATTCCAGACCTTCGCATTTAAGTACAACAGTTGCAAAATCCTCCAGCAACGTAGAATGTTCATCGTATGGTACCGTCTCACCATTAAGAACAAAAATATTTGTTTGACCTTCTAAAATGGAGCGCTTTTTTCGTCCAGTAGTTGATCGGTAAAGCGAACCGACCTTACGGCACAATGCTTGCAAGTGAGTTTCAAGTCTCTCGCAATTTTCGCGGATTGCAACAGCGTGCTGTATAACGGAGGCATTCAGCACACATATAAGCTTTTGCTGCTTTTCGTAGTGCCATTTACACAACAGTACATTTGGCACGCTAAGTGTAAGTAGCAGTTCACTATTTGCAGAAATGCGTGCGTTCTTTGTTTTTCTTGCATTACCAATAGTAACACACGGAAGATCCCTCTCGTCCCACGGGAGGGAGGTGGCTCCTGCAGCACCACCTGTCATTTCAACGATCGATATGATGAAATGACCATCGTTAACTTATTTATTATTATTATACGCATGGAGAGCTACCCACCGCGCGTATATGAATTAAGTTAATAGCATTAATACACATGTAGAATGAGTAGCGGTCCAGCCTGGAGACTACACTCGCTGGCATGGGTACTATCCAGTCGAACTGTCGAAAGGATTGTAACGTCACGAAAGAAGGTTAGTATATCGATCGATTAGTGTCTGTGTCATGGGGTCGATCCAAGTAGGGTGAAAAACGCGAGTTTCTCGTTCTATGGCAAGACTACCCTAAGGAAGAAGCATCGTGGGTGTCTCACAGAAGTGTCACGCCTGCTCTCTTAAGGTGCGTTATACACAGGCCGGCGATTTAATTTATATTAATAGGGCGTTTGGTAACCCACATGCAACCATTAATGCGAACTGTTTTAGACAGTGCAAGTCAGTTTATTTTCCACATCGGTCGCTCCTTAACGGCTGGAACTATTAGAAAAAATCGCCTTTCCCTTAAAATGCAAACAGACGATTTTGATGGCAGATACTTCACAGATGAATGGTACGTGAAGTACGACCAAAATTGTGTGGGTGTGCTGTTGAGTTCCCGATCAAAATGAAGAGTTGCATCACATGGGCAAGGTGCAACGCATTCTCCAAGCAGAAAGAAATGCATGTGAAAAAACTGTATTTTGAACGCCTGTACGTGTTTGTCGTGAATAAACGTGTTTAATTATTCATTGTTGTTGGGGGCTACCTTCCTCCTGTACCCATTATGTAGTGAATGAATTTACAATCTGCAACCACACCAATCATCATTCATGTACATGTACATATTAGAACCTGATGTGTCTACAGTCTTCTGTATTTACTTCATATTGGTAGGTCTTTGAGGTGTTGCCAACAGCGCAAATGACCAGCTCCACTACAAATGTATGCAAGGAAATGGATTGTATGGTACCATGAGATCATGACAAAACACAGAAAAACATATATACATTTTTCCATATTATAATTATAATTATATACACACACACAACACACACACACACATGCACACACACACACGCACACACACACACACACACTAGGAGTGACATCCACTGGCCACCACCTACTCGCACTTATATGCATACTACCGCAACCTCTTTTTTTAATGCATACACGTTTTAGCCTATAGAGCTCTTTCATCATCTAATTAGTCCGCCATATTGGTGCCCATTTACTATGGAGAAGTATGGGCTTACGTTTGGTTTAGGTGTGTTACATTAGTTCAGAGTGCCGTCTAGACATATACTATTGTGCTCTAACACATGATTTTTACTTGAGCCCTCATAGCGTGAGTAACTTAAACAAAGAGTACCAATACCCGAGCATAAGCCCATACATTTCCATAGTAAACCAAGCACCAAGGTGATTGACATAAAAACAATTAACGCAATTAAAGCCTATGCGTCATGTGACCATGAAAGAGCTCTATTCATGATGACCTTAGTACTTACATGTACATCAAGCTTCGACAGGACTGAGAACGAGGGAAGTACATCTTGCCTATGGGATAAAAAACGTGAGCTACAATATTATCAGGTGGGCTGTAATACATGTAAGAGTGTTACTGACCATGGATCGGTCATGCAACCAGTATCAAGTTTATCTCGGCTGATCAACACATGGCTGTATTTTCTGTGGCCGTGTGCACCATTTTTGAATTTTTATATCAGTTGAGACTTTCACATGCAGGCTGCTTCAGTCGCATACCGTGAGTCTAGTCAACTGCATGCATGCATGCACATGTCATGTAGCACTAGTTAATTAATTATGCACACCAGGGAGTGTACAGATCACACCATTTCACTTGTCACACCTAGGTGTTTGTGTGCCCTGCACACATAGAGCACTAGAGTGTGCCCTATGGTGTGATGGCAATTTGGTGTGCTTCACACGCCATAGTGTAGCTATGATGCCTTCACATGGGTACACAAGCTATGATGCCTTCATATGGGTACACTAGCTATGATGCCTTCACATGGGTACACTAGCTACATGATATGATGCCTTCACATGGGTATATACACAGGCTATGGTGCCTTCACATGGGTACATTGGCTATGGTGCCTTCACATGGGTATGTACACTGGCTATGATGCCTTCACATGGGTACACTAGCTATGATGCCTTCACATGGGTACACTAGCTATGGTGCCTTCACATGAATACACTAGCTATGATGCCTTCACATGTGTATGCATACAGGCTATGGTGCCTTCACATGGGTACACTAGCTATGATGCCTACACTAGCTATGGTGCCTTCACATGGGTACAATAGCTATGATGCCTTCACATGGGTACACTGGCTATGATGCCTTCACATGGGTACACTAGCTATGATGCCTTCACATGGTTACGTACACTGGCTATGATGCCTTCAAATGGGTACACTAGCTATGATGCCTACACTAGCTATGGTGCCTTCACATGGGTACAATAGCTATGATGCCTTCACATGGGTACACTGGCTATGATGCCTTCACATGGGTACAATAGCTATGATGCCTTCACATGGGTATATACACAGGCTACGGTGCCTTCACATGGGTAAACTTGCAATGGTGCCTTCACATGGGTATGTACAGTACACTGACTATGGTGCCTTCACATGGGTACATTACCTATGGTGCCTTCACATGGGTACACTAGCTATGGCCAATTGATAACTCAGGTAAGAGAAGTCGTTGAAGCCAGACAGAAGTAGTGCCACACTGTGAAAGTGAATGGTGTGAAGTGCATGCAGAACGTTTGGAGACCAAATAAGCTACCACGCCGGTCGAAGCTGCTTTCAGCTTCCGATAAATCGGTGCGCATTGTCTAGAATTAAAACACATGCATGTAACCGTATTGGTGCCAATAGCCGGTATACGCCACACCTATAGTTGTACTTGAGTAGCTTGGATAAATTACCAACGTAACAGATTATGAAATGCGTGATGTTTAGGCCTACAAAAGATTCGGAACGTATGGGTACTAGTACGCGCCCTTGCATATGTACTCAACTGGTAGCAAAACCCCCTGTTGCGTAGCGCTAGGAGGCGTGTGGAACCGATTTCATACAGTACGTATACAAGTGGTACATATCGCTGACACAGAAGGAGGGGGGAAGCTCATTGCCTTACGTGTCGTCCACGCGCGTGAGTCAATTTTGAGGGCACGAGACGGAGACAACATCTGATTCGATATGGAATACTTCTTTCAACTATGGAAGCCGATTTTTAAATATAAAGACCTAGTTTTCAATATATATTATAGTTCTTCGATGTACTAGCTATATTTTTTTCTCATAACAAATTAGCAAATCGTAAAGGTGTTGACACAAATGGTCATAGAATATTGTAATGAGAAACGCAACCCATTGACTACGCGTACATTGAGGACAATGTTATGACAATCCTAGGGAAGCGACACCTTAAATAGGAAAAATACGGCGACCTTTCTAAAAATCATGCCATAAGTAGTGTACTAACAATTTCTCATAACAAATTCTGAGAAAAATCTGGCGCGCTTGGTATTGAAGTACTCCATACATGTCTATGGGTAGATATACGGGAATATTCGTTGATTCGCAAACCGTGAATTAATTACTTCTGACTTTTGACCGCTCATTTCTGCATATGTGCCATTTCTTTGCAACACCGGATGTTCCCAGGAATCCAAGTACTGATCCGACCCGACGCTGCTTAACTTCGGTGATCGGACGGGAACCGGTGCATTCAGCTTGGTATGGTCGTAGGCGTCTAAATGAGCTTGTATCAGGTTTATAATCCACATTTGTTTGTCGATTATACTGAAACGTAAACGACTGCCTTGAATCGGACTGACACATGTACTGGTTGTGTACGACGCTTTCACAACGCATTCAGTGCTATTGTTAATGTTGTTCAATAAAAATGAACGAAACCATGATGTCGATGCACTATTGAGCAAAACTACAATCCAAGTAGTATGAGGTAACAACATAAGAAAAAAATGTATAGGTGAATAAAAAGAAGCCTACAACACGGGATGTTGCCAGGCGGTCACCCATCCAAGTACTGATCCGGCCCTACAAGCCACACCCAGCTGAAGAGGTTCAAAATACTCTGCTGCCTTGTCTTTTAGCACAGCACAGAGGCATTTCCCTGTAAGTCGTCTCAGTGATTCACCAACAGCAATTGGTCTTATGTCTGGTGAGCATCCTTTTTTCTCCTTGTTTAAAGCTGTTAAACTACACCAGCGAGAAACTTTGAGATGGATGGAGCAGCCTTCCCTGTTGCAAGAAGATTAACAACATCCCTAAGCAAGGAGCAAATGGGTGTAGGAAGAGGAATGCCAGCAGCATCAAACAGGTGCTGAATACGGAGCACTGAGTGGTCAGCTGCTGTTCCTGTAGGAAACAACTGCAAGGTGACCATGATATAAATCAGGTCCCAGGACAATGGATTCAGATGGCATCAAAGGAGCTGTTGGAAGTGTATAGCAAAAGTTGCCATGTGACATCTGTGTTAGGGGCAATCCCATTTGATAGAAGGGTGTGACAGGCCTTTCCATATAATTCATTCCTGGCCAGAGAAATTGCCATGTCTATAATCTTATTTCTTGTTATTGTTGCCGAGGTTGTCAGTATCGACAGAAGGAAGATTAGTAAAGTGACCAACCTGGCCTTTAGCGATGTTCCAAAGAGTAACAAAGTCATTCTTAGCCCACATTTCACACAACAAGTCAATATGGATTGGCTTGTTGTGATGACCTCTGCGCTTAAAGGAGGGGAGTACACACTACGACAACATAAAAAGCTTCAGCCAGGCCCTCAGAGTTCTCAAAAAGGTAACTTCCAAAAGGGTTAGAAGGTTTAGTGGTGTGGTGATCGAGACATCAAGTGCTGCTGTTTTACCCAAGAACCAGTTAGGCAGCAAGTTGTCGGCTGGGCAAGATTTGCTGTGGTCACGAGTCAGGTTGTTGCCCACTTCCACCTGGACCCCTATGTGTGCTCGACGACAGGTTTCCACCAGGATGTCACTAACCCTGTTGTGGTGGGAGACCACATCCCACCATACTTTCAGGTGACTGCATGATGGCTGAGTGATCGAGTGCATTATGGGGGCACAGAGCATAATGAGAGCCCTCGGAAGTTTCAAGACCAAGCCACCACCACTTGATGGCAACCTGGAAGACGGGAGGATCCGGGTGAAGTCCAAAGTCTCAGATGGGGTTACAAGCTGAAGCATGGGGTGAAGATATGGATAATAGATGGGCCTTGTCTGCCAATGGAGACAGATTCAGCAAATGGTTAAACAGATAGTCATCAAGCTTGGAAGACAGTTGATTTTGAGTAGAAGGGAAAAGAACAGTCTTGGCAGTGATGGTCTGTTCTGGAGAAACCAATTTGTTCTAGACCCCTATAGCTTGAGACAGGTGGTGGACTGATTGAGGACCAAAGCCAGTAGAACAAATGGAGGAGATGAAAGTTGCAGATGAGTGGTGAGACAATGACCACAGCCCTAGCCAACCTCTGCTCTGGCTGAGCTGGGCCTGTTCCCAGGCAATGTTGGAAGTGTCAACACCCATGCACTGATTGAAAGCCCCATGGATGTCATCATCAAAAGGACTGAAGGCCTTTGATGAGAGTGATGTTGGTGTTGAACGGGCCAGGTGCACCAATTTACAAAACCCACCGCAGAGACAAAGAAGGACCAGGGCAACCTGGGTCCACGAGACCAACTTGCTCAAGCTGGGATATTAGAGCTCTAGCCTCCATCCATTTTGCTTCAATGAATGAGGAACAGAAATCTAGGTCACCAATGGCAACACAATCTAATTCTTGTTTTATGATTTATTATTTTCATTATATTATTTGAAATTAAACAAAAGTTTATTGCTGCAATCACAAATTTTAGTTTGCTTTCACCACTAATTTTATAATAAGTACATTAATTTTAGTATGAAGTATGCAATGAACTTGGTTTCACAACGGTTATTTGGAATATTACAAGATTTTTCTGACTGAATTGTGCCAAGTTGCTACTCATTCAAACAAATAGGTTTTTGTGAATATTTGAATAACCTGATAACAGGTTAGTAGCATCACCCCTATGTGATTTCACATAATGGTACATTGCCACCGCAAATCCATCTGCTGCTGTCAAAATGGGTCTGGGAATAAGGCTAGCCATGGGTTATGGTTACTTACTTATGGATTATACATAAGCATGACATCTGTATATGAATACCAAAGACAGAAGCTGGTCACAAATAATAGATAAAGTCCTATCTAAATGGCATTCAAGTGTGTTACTGGACATCATATGAGGTACTCCAGACCAGGCTGTGTCATCACTTGAGTGGCATATCTGATGTGGACCCGTACAGCATCTGATTGTCTTCGTACTTCATCCCAGTCTGGAGGGACAGAAGGTGTAGGGTGCAGGGCACTGAATATTGCATCAGAGAGACCAGGGAAGGTAGCACTGGCATAGGAATTGACTGAGCTTGGAGCGAAGATGACATGTCTGGAGAAGAAATGTCATGCACATTGGAAGATCATTTCACAGGTACTCTTACTTGAACTGTCTCCCTGGTAGTCCCTCTGGAATGATAAAAGCCCTCTCCAAGTTCATCAGCTTGTTATTCAGAATACGGAGAGCTCTTTCACTGATAGATGTGTTGGAAGCTGCAGTCTGGAGCTGGTTCCAGAATGTGACAGATGCAGTGACAAACTGTTCCAACTCATCAGCAATATACTCCACGGAGATGTTCTGGTTCTGAAGCACAGCACCGTACTGTTGCACAAAACTAGCAAAGATATTCTGCAAGGAAATGGCATAATCCCTTGGGTCATAGGGAAGTACTGGAATTGTGGCTAGGAGTATAGCAGTCTTGAACCACATCAGTCCCAATGCCTGATGATGGGTGAATGAAGGGTCTCCAAAGTTGGACATCCAATAGAAGTTGTCATGCACAGAGTGGTACACATCATAATAATCACCAGTCTGATGAAATGTGGAGGTCGTGGTAGTGATGGGAGCCTGATTATGCAATGCAACATTACAATTGATATGAGCAACCTACATATCGGAAATCAGCGCAGCTTATTCCCAGCAGTTGAAGGAACATGGTAAAATCACTGCCTGATCCGAGGTTATCTATGCTGAAAGGTCAAGGAGTGAACAATATGGATCAATCGGAATACAAGCAAAGCCATCAGCCCTGAATTACTCTGGTCGTGTGGTTCCATTTAATGTCACAGGGCTGTACTGCAACCATTCATCGTATAACGTATCAAAGCCTTGGTTGGGACACTTCACCTATATATGAAATACATGTAGACTCAAATACAACTTCTACTTGCAAGTACCACACACACACACATACACACACGCACACACATGCACACACACACACACACATACACACACACACACACACACACACACACACACACACACACACACACACACACACACACACACACACACACACACACACCATCTTTGCAGCGGAGTAGATAACCTGGTAGAGCAAAGGGTTTGCACCAATAGATAGATATGTTGAACCTGATGAAAAGGAGTAGAAGTGGAAAGCAGGCAGCACCCAAATTAGTACCTGCTACTGAAATGTCCACATTGATGTAGGCCACAGTATTAGGTCCAATCACCTTCTGCCTCTCCTGTATGTGTGTGTATGTGTGTGTACATTTGTGTATGTACACAGATAGTATCTTAAAGAGTAAATACATGCTTCTCTTCCACCCACCTCCACCCACTCAGTGGACCCAATCAGTCCATATTCCTCAGCATCCCAGCTACACAGGACTATGCTACGACCAGGTCTCCATCCCTTGGTTCTCAATGTGCCAAATGCTCTGGCCATCTCCTGCAAAACTGCCGTCCCAGAGTTTGGGTCAACTGCTCCAAATACCCATGCATCCCTGTGGTTGCCAAGGATCACCATCTGATCTGGTTCAACCTGCCCATATATGGTGCCAATGACATCATAGATGGTGCGCTGTTCCTGGTAGTTGTTGACTTGGATGAAGGCTTGGCTGCATGAGAGGGAGATGGAAGAAGGCTGGTGGTATAGTGTGTATAAACTCAACATGTGCAATGTGTGCATTTGAACTGCGCAGTATGAATAAAAATAACTGTGCGTACTTTGTGTTGTTCTCTGATTGCCATATACGGTAGCTCACATTCAGTCCTCCAATCCAATCATTGGGGGCAGTAATGTTGTCCAATTGGCTGCAGAAATAGCATTAGCTTAACACCACACCAAAGAGCTATTTGCAATGGTACCTCATGAAGTATACTGCATCTCCATATCCAACGGGCTGTACTGGTATGGAGGGAACTCCCCCACTGGCCATCACTGAGCTGTAGCTCTCTCTGAACACACCATCTGAATAGGCACATGCTGGATAACACCAGTACTATTCTACTCATCTTTACCAAACATGCCTCCTACCTAATGTAAGCTGCCCCTCCCTCTATATCAGCCATCTCTCTCTCCTCACCCACTTCCTCTATCTCCCAATACTAACCAAGGGATGGAACTAAATTGGTGAGTGGATCTCCTTCAGGTTCCAAGAGACTTCCTCGCTGAAGACCATAGGGGGGCAGGCTTGGTCCATTAGGGTACACAAGGGTGCCACTGGGAGCATAATCTTCAGGATCAGAATATATGATCAGAGCTGAGCATCCATACGTTTGGGCCAAATGAGCTTTGTCTCCACGGTAAATGGCGCCATATCTGGCTATGCAGATACGACCAGTCAAATTTAGAGACAGGTTTGTAGTCAGATACAAGAAGTCATCAATGGTAGCATAGTTGACGTAGACCAGTCTTCCAGTGGCACTACCAGATCCAGAATATGCATTGAATGGCATGGCTACAGTGCTGTCATTCTCGCCAGGCGTCAGTGGGGTTTCTTGTGCAGTATGGGCGCTGTAAATAGTGTCTCCCGTCGCGTTCTTCAGGAGCAATACGTTAGGGTTAGAGGTGTTTGGGTAGCTTAGCAACACGGAGTAGTTGACCAGTTGGACGTCATCAAACCCGTAGTTCACCCACTGGGTGTAGATGTCTTGCGCTAGTTTCATGTTCTGAGGCGATCCGGCGATGTGCGGGAGGACGGTTAGGCTTTGGAGGTTATTCCGTATGTTGGTAGTGAGCAGTTGGTCATCGATCCAGCTGAGGACGGGAACAGAAGTACCACCATCAACGACGTTTGCCCCCCAAGCGGCTTGGCTACCGAGCGTTGATGTGGACGCAGCTCCACGAAATGCCGCCTTCCCAACGAGAAGGCCGATGACAAACGCTATTGCAAAACCAGACACCGCTGCTATGGTTGCGTAAAGTAGGTGCACCCTCGCTTTGGGCGAATGCACCCTCGTTGAACCGACCAAACTCTTTTCCTCATCGTTTTCCATATTTTGTCAGGCTATTTGTCTTCAACGTGACAAGACGATGAATTTAGGATTAAGGAACGCCCCTAGTCTGGAAATGTACCACTGCAATGTTACACCTACATGGTACCTCCGTTGCCGCCATAAGCTAAGCGGGCGCGTTGTACACTTTTCTGTCGTTTGAGGAACGAATAAGACAGAAAGTATGTTTCTAGCAGAATATGGAGGCTTAGCCGATATGCAAGTTTGTGCAAGCAGTGCATGGCAAGCATGTAGATCATGTAGACGGATAAGGAATGGTGGTGAGGCCCCTGAGGAAACTTGGGGAGTTCAGACCCAATAGTACGTAACGATGATCACCGCTTACAGCATGACATCACGAAGTCGTGAGAAATGCGACGGAACGTTGTTGCACCCATTTGTGACATAGCCTCGTCCCCAGGCCGTCAATTACTTTTTTCCCAGGGCGTGGGGACTAGGCTATTTGTGACAGACATTCCAATGCTATGGCCATCCCGCTATAGTAGGCCAATTGTGAAACCACCCGCCGTGATTGAAATGTCACGGTGTTATAGTATTCTTATACCTAGTAGGGATGTTACAAAAAATTTCAAATCCAACCAATAGAAATAAAAATAGTACTGTCAAGAAGAGCGTAAAAAAACAAAACTTAATGATACTCAAGCACAGCGCAGATGTTTAATATTTAAAAAGTTATCGCCATTTAAAGAGCAAAAATTAACGTTAATTTTTGTCACGGACGTCAATGAGAACCGTGCGACCCATTCTGCGTATTAAGCAATCACATGAAATTCGCAACGTAATGATGAAATTATACTGTTGATATTTCTGTCACAATAGGAAATGGGTTCTTGTATTGAATATCTTTATTAAAGAATAAAAATCACGCAATAATCACTCCCCCTTCTCGGCGAGTTTGAACTTTGAAGAACAAAAAATACATACAAAAACATCAAAAACGGTACAGGCCTGATACGTTTATTCTATTGTTAGGCCATCTAAGATAAGATCTGCTGCAAGCTCATAGATGGACATAATAAAGTCTTCTGCATCTTCATATGTTTCGTTTTGAGGCCAATAGGCAACAACATATTGCTTTGTCTTCATCTTTATCTTTTCGATTTTCCATTATGCAATACACTTTGTCCATCGTCAAACCAAGCATGACAAATATTGTTGCCAATGGATTTGCCAGACATTGATTTTATTGTTCTCCAGATCATGGAATTCATCTGTAATTTTATCTATATCAATGCTCTTCAGTCTGCGCTCCAATTTCTTTCTTGTAGATGTATCTTTTCTCCAATTGTCTCCTCAACAACTCCTTTCTTAAATCAATTTGATTTCCTTTCCTTTTTTTCCTTTGTTCTCGTCCAAGTAGCACAGCTTTCTTCAGGACATTATCTCTAGTATCTTTGTCCAAGTTATCTAAGTACTTTAAAGTCTAGTTTTTTAGTGCCCTCATTTTGCAGGAAATATAACATAGAGTAGCATTTGGTGATTTTTTCTTGGTTGCACTAAACATTCCCATAATTTCTTCAGCATCAATATTATGGGACCTTGCTGACTGTCTCTTTTCTTAACTGCTCTGTAATTTCACACTCAAAGTACTTCTTATATTGCTTTTCCAGCACTTCAATTATTCCTTCCAGGCATGCTTTCGTCATATCCCTAAACTGTTCTTCATCTTTTGGTGGCTCTCTCAATTTTTTTAGTGTGGTATCTACTCCTTCAAAATAATACACAGAATAAATGCATACGTTTAACAATACACCTTTGCTCGGAACAATAAAGCCGTTCTGCGTGCTGGCTGCGCTTCGCAACGACTTATTGTCTTCTAGTTCTATACCATCCGTTCTTTTGTGATGTCACCAATGCCTCATGCCCTGGGATGGTCCTCTACTGAAATAGAGAACAAAAAGTTAGTCAAACAATATACAATTATACGAGCGTAACAACTAGCCAAGATAGATGATATTGTAATAATAGAGGTGAACATATACCAAATGTCGGGCGTTACAACTTCTTTTGGAATCGTCAGATTGTCTCGAAATTTTGTCAAACACAAGATAATAAACAGTATTACGAGTCCAGATACTTTTCTAAGTGGTCTGAATCTCGGATCTGGGTGTTCTGATACGTTAAAGATGTGTCATTTTTAGTAACGGGTAATACTGTTAAGGCGAGAGTTTATTTTTTGAAGTCAATACAGATTACCGAAGAGGAATCTGTGTACTTGTCAGTAACTAAGCAACTGCCATAAATGCTACGCCGCGAACCAACAGGAGGTACCCTATATCATGCATACGCTAAGAGTGTGGAAAACTTGGACGCAAATTTTACGAACAAGATGGCGGTCAATTATTTGCAGAATTGTAACATACCTATACCTAGACCCGATTTTCACAGCAGCGGATGGATTACATCACCGAGTTGAGTAACACGTTAACACATACTTCGAATACACATGCTATACAACAAGTGTGTCTGTAGCGTGTACACACAAGCATACGTATGTATAACGCCCGGTGGATAATTTTCAATTGTTATCTCTCAACTGGTCAGTATACGAGAAAAAGGGATGCAGCAAGTAATTAGTCTGGGGACCACAATGTCAAGGATAACGCGACCAAAAACAACACACTGCATAAAAATGACTACAGTTGCCCAGGCCTCTCTATCACTAACACACAAATATACAGTAGTCTCATGATGGTCCAGTCCAAATTATTTTTGAAAGGAGCACCAGCAAGTAGTCACATAACCTGCAGGCGATCCTATAATTGAATACCCACTCTGTGGGCAGCTCGCAATACAGAGCAGTCCGAGTGTTACATACATGTTACTGTAACTGCATGCACACTGATGTACCAGTTGGAAGTCGTTACAGAGCCTCAACTGACTGATACTGTTGAACTCATACAAACTGGACGACGAAATTGTCATACTGAATGGCGAACTTGACGGACTGGCTCCAATGGCATCCATTACGCACCCATGGTCTCCCCTACATACCCATGTGTCCCATGGCTTCCCCTACATGCTCATGTCCCATCACTTACGTCTACGCGAAATTTATATATTTCATTGCAATTGGAAACATATGGAACTACCGTAATGATTTGCTTGGCAACTTTCCTAATTACGAAAAGTAATCCTTTAGTCGTTAAATTTAATTCAGCTGGTTATGATACTCTTAGTCACGTGACATAGAGTACTCAAAGAAGAGACATACCCGGTCCCGCAGATATGCAAATAGACCTTATTCGACCGCAATTATGAATACATTATTGCGTGACTTGCATGTGACATGATTGATTGTTTATTGAGAAAGGCGTCGCCGTTATTGAGTATGGCTGAACAATCGGATGCGTTTAAGCAGCTTGACGCAGTCGGGAAGTCACGCTATAATGAGAAACTTGGTATGCTAGGCATAACAACAGATCCGTACATGACTCCAAAAGATGCTTGGGACTACAACCCCTCCAGCTCGTTGGCCTGACGTGTCGTTTCCCGACTTTTGTGTGTATTTCATTCAGACGATTTCATTCAGAAGACGGGTATACGAAGGGTTCAAAACATAATCTCCCAGTGCAGAAACTGTCGTAGAATACACCGAGCGAGTTTAAAAAACATACATGTCTAAAGGAATGAAGCTAGCCTTACACAAACCATACTATATTAAATTAAGTGTTTGAACGATAAGTCACTAAGTTCTTACAGGCCATTCAGCAAAAACACATCTCCCAGTGCGTAATGGTGCGCTACGTACAAATTCAGTAACACAGTACCTCTAATGTGTACACGAAGCAACGTAGCCTTACACAAAGCCTTTGTGCGCCATTTATAATAATTTTTCCCGCGTAACAGAGTTCAAAAGTCAAACAACATCGACTACTGGGAATTTTGTAATGGTTACAACCATTTTTATGACATAAAGGCATAGCTAAAAAATACAGCTTTACTTACAACAAAAACTGTCGCACAAACGAATTTCTCTCGTCGATGTCACGTGACTTAATTGGTCAATATTGCTACAAGAGCGTGACATTTATATATTCATATTGCGGTCGAATAAGGTCTATAGTCACGTACGGGTGAATGGTTGTCTTGTCGGAATAGGTTATGGGGTCGTGATGTTGCAGCTCTGTATACCAGATTATATACAACAGGAGCTCGTATGTATACGTCTCTAGGCCCATATATAGGTACAGCACAGACTCACAGTTTTCGATACCCTTCTTGAAACGCGATATATATTTTGCTACGTCATCTAGCTTCGTTGAAGACTTTGCCCATGGGCTGAAGTATTGCACCAATCTACCGGTATACAGGTTGAACTGATTGCATTCAAGTTATCGTTCGAACAAACTAGTAACGTACCCAGACCCAGATTCCCAACAGCTGCGGATGGATTACATCACCGCTACGTGGAAAGTGGCACGTAGCGGTGATGTAATCTACCGCAGCTGTTGGGAATCTGGGTCTGGGTACGAGACAAAGAACAAACGTAGGCGCTCATGTACATTCACGAGTGGCATGACTCAGATGCACGCGCGCACACTGCTACATCTGTCTGTCTATTGTGTAATGTGTACGTATATGTCATGTCCATTGAACAGCAGCACACACACATGCAAAATCACATCATGTGGGCCGTCCATAAATGACGTCACGCAAAAATGGCGAAATTTGACCCCTCTCCCAGTCACATTTTTTCCTCTGTGAAATGATGTCACACTTGACCCCCCCCCCCCCCCCCCCCCCCTTTTGTTAATCAACTTGTGAATCTGTCAGCAATCCTAATGACTTACACTTCAACAACCCTACCAGATCACTGTTGATCAAGCTAATTTCATTCTTTAAGGCTTCCTGAACTTTAGCTTTGACCAATACGGGTGTTGTAATTGTTTGAGTTATTAACGATGGGTTGTCAGACGCATGCAACTTTGACATCGTCACTAACTGCGGCGCGCACTTGAAGTGGAGGGGCAAACAGAACTAACATTTGGCAAAGCAGCACTTAGAGGTAGCTGTTTGTTTTGACCAAAAAGTCAGCAGGGATCCCTTGTTTTTCAGTTCTACACTCAGTTTTCAATTCCCATCACTACGCTTAAGAATAGAGGGGGTTAATATTTAAATTTGTGATGTCACCTTTTTTCCGCCCCCCTCCCCCCCCCCCTCGTCACAGACTGTCACAAACTTGCGTACCCTTCCCCCCCCCCTTCTGCGTGATGTCATTTATGGACGGTCCTATGGACACACGCAGTGTTGTGTACAGTGCGTGTGTGTGCGTGTGTGCATGTGTGTGCGTGTGTGCATGTGTGTGCGTGTGTGCATGTGTGTGTGTGTGTGTGTGTGTGTGTGAGACTGCTACTTGATAGATGTGAAATCTGTGTATGGTTACCACAATCATTACACTCTCTCAATAGATATGGTGAATATCATGAAGGCATCACTGTTTTCATTCCTGCATTTGGCCAACACTTCGCCTATTAGAGCTTTGGATGGAATGATCTGTATAGACTCTGAAATTGTATTCCAAACAGAACACTCTTGTTATGAGAGGGCAGGTGTGATTTATATGTATAATGTGAGTGGCATGCTATTGGTTACACTTTTTATACTTACTTGCATGATACTAAAAGTTACATGTACAGTCTGCTCGCGATAAAGCAGTCAAAGAGGCTGCAAAAAGGAGACGTACTACCACAAGAAGGCTGAGCATGAAGGCTGCTGTCAAGCCAGTGCTTCTAGACAACGTACAAGATCTTGACCTCATAGCTGCTAGCGCTGAGGATGTCGATGAAGAAACGTTGGAAGCTTCTATCCAAAAAGCGCGACTGAGCAGCATTGCAATCGCACTCGTTGCGTGTGGGGCAAAGAGGACTGCGCGAGCGATCCAGCCGCTTCCTAATCCAGATCCACATCTCAGCTTCAGCGCTACCAATAACAGAGGACAATAATTGAGAACGCTACTACATTTAAATATGTGTTATGTTATACCGGTATATGGATTAGCAATGTGATTTGAGAACAAGTCTTACAAAAATCCAATGTTGAAATTTTGATTTGATTTTCCATCGGATGTAAAGGTGGAATCACCTGCGAAATCGGGCGTTGATTACATCATAGATATTAACTAACCGATTCAACTCCCCTAAACATTTCTTTCTTTACAAATAAGTAGCATGGCCAGATGCAGCACAACATTTTACGTACGGTGAGGTGTGTTGAAGGCGTTTAGGTTGGAGGATCTTGGAGTAACTCAACATTTTAAGTTTTTTGACATCGCCATGAACTAACCGAATGCCCTAATATTACCAAGGATTTGTACTTTGAAGGCTATTGACAACCATTCCCACAAGTTCCCAATCTCATTGCATGGGTTTGCTTTGTTACCACCAAAATATTGTTTTGTGTTACTAAAATGATGTCTACAAGGATTGAATTATCATATCCATGTCTGTTTCACCAGAATGTATAACAGGACCGGCCACAAGTTTCGGCTGCACTGTCCAACAAAGCATAGACCAAAGTGTCTTCCAGTGAAGATTCCACTCGCAGCAATGTAATTGTCATTTTTGTTTAGTTGGGTTCCACAAAAGGAGCTGTTGCATTCGAGCACGTGGCCATTTCATATATGATAAGCGGTCTGAGTACGAGGAACATTGAGGAGTCGGCGCGGGTGAGAAGCAGTGTTAATTGAGTCCGTTTCCAATCCTTCTACTCGGATTGCAAGGTAGATTTCGGATGATTTGTAAATGAAGTCGTACGCAAAAGCATGTATTTGATTCAACATATGATTCTGAGTACTTGTGTACGGATTCATTATTGGATTCACTAAAGATTTATCGTCTGGAATCTATTCAATCGAGTATGCATGATTTAATGCCGGATTTCTATGAAAAAATAGCGTGACAAATTTGACGCGTTTTTTCCCCTGTGACAGTATGATTCTGTATCTTATGTGCAGTTCGTGTATCCGACCACATAGCTTAATGGATGACCCACTGCATGCAGAGTATGTCGGAATAGTATGATGGCTACAGGGAAAAAGAAAAGAGCAGTAACAATACTCCGAGTTTGTTTATTCTGTACATAGGTAACAATGTCCCAGATACCACTCCATTCATCATTTTACTATTCATGCAAACAAGTATATCTACAAAGCTCAAGATCAGGTCATCGCATACACTAACTCCACCATTATATCTTTTAGTGAAAAGGACGTGCAGAGGAGGGATACGTACACTGAAAGTCAGATTTGTTAAAGCAGTACCACATCCCAGAGGTGGCTCCACATGTACAACTGCGGCTAACAATAAATAACTCTTGGACCAGCTGCAGTGCCAAATCTGCTTGATGATCCTCTGCCAACATCTAAAGCTCCATGCAGGGCAAGTGTATGTACCCCTTGTGCACTGAAATGGTTCATGGAGTTAAAGTGTAGAGCTAATTGAGGTGAAGTGTACATGCTCACATGCTGTTACATACAGCTAGAGCCAGCACCTCAGCTGATCACAAACACTGCTGAAGGACATAATGGTCCATTGCAAAGCCTAAAAATGGGATGTAAAACTGCTTACTGTACACAAGAGCTCAGTACTTAATTCACAGCCGGTTTGTTATTCAAAACTGTATTCTGCAGCGTATATATGAGTATAACCTTTTAAATAAACGCACTAGTGTATAGAACCATGCATATTATGGAACAGTTCGACAAAATGTTCCCATATAACTGGTCTATCATACATGGCATAGAACTGTCACCTGAGACAGTACACTAGGTACGTGTAGCTACATGCACTGACCCATAGGATTGGTCTTTTGTACATGCATTGTGTCCCTGAGGGTTGGTTTAGATTTGTACATGCATATTGTTCCCATAAGATTGGTCCTTTGAACACTAAAGGTACACATACTCACATCACTTGCATGGCAACGAATAACACTATATATTCACCATAACATGCATGCGTAAAGCTTGAAGTTCCTATGCACTCACATTATCTTTCTTTGGCCATTGGAGAAGCGTGTAATTTGCATTACGCTTGCTCAACTTCTCATCATTCTTTATGCCTTTGTAACTAAGCTACCACTTGCTGTGTCTTCGGTTTCTTTTTGCCCACACAATGTTCAGCTCACACAGAGTACAGGAACATGCCTACCTGCTGGTTCACACACCCTTATGCAGGTGTAGTGTGCATTGTGTAAATGAATCTTTGCCATTTTTGAACATGCAATACTTGCATAAACACACACACATGCACACACACATGTACACACACACGTACACTCACATACACACACACACACACGTACACACACATTTGAGACTAGATTTATGTTCTGTTCTGTTATCATTGCATATGTTCTGCTAGCGGATTCCCTTTGAAAACTCAGTTGTCATCCGATCTCATGTATGAGCCACACTCTCACCTCAATGCCTGGTACCATCAATTTGGTGGCATCAGTGAGCCAAACTCTCACCCCAACGCCTACTATCGTCAATCGAGCCCAAATTGTGCCACCATTCCCTCTGACCTCGGTGGCTGGAGGTGTGGCAGGAGGCGGGATTGGTTTCATACTTATCTTGGTTTTGGTTGTAATCATTATTGTAATGTGCAAAAAGAATTCTGCTAAAAGCTATCAGACATTACGACACTGGGGCACTCCACACTTGAAAACACCATCACCGATAAAAACACAGCCTAAATCACTGTCCAAACCTACAACACAGAAGAAAACTCCAACCACTCCTATCAAGATTGTGGACCTCACCACACCTCCATCTACCAGGTCGATGCCTTTCGAAGCCTGCAAATTAAAGCACCATTACGATAATAGAATAAATCGCTCAATCCCAACCTGAACTCCGGGACAGCAAAGTGATTCTCACACTTGAGTTGACAAATTGAACAATTTATCTCAGACTGCTCCTCAGTGCATCGAACCTGAAACTGAACAAACAGCTAAAGCAAAACGAATTAATCTCTCAGAAATTAGTACGGAACACGCGGATAAATCAGAATGTGGCAGTTTTTAACACATTGTCCATTCTCTCGCACTTCCGTATCATGCATGCTCAGCACATAAATGAGGCAACGAAGCTAGCTATCGTACGAATTGTATGCTGCATAATTAATGAACCATACTTATACCCAACCGCCCCGCCCCCCCCCCGCCCTCCCCTCCCTCCCCCCCCCCCCCCCCCCCCGGCCGGCCCACCCCTGCCACTTCCTAGTCTCGTACCAGACCCAACTGACGTAATCGCATTATCGCATAATGTATAATGCTACGGAGATACTCTGGTCTAGTGGACCACTAGACGTAGCATACACATTATTGCGTCAGTTGGGTCTGGGTACGTGAACAGACCATTCCCGCAATGGAAGGGTGTGGCTAAAAGCGCTTGTATCAGAACCAAGTTGAACCTTCCAAAGAGGGTTGCTATGGTCTCGGAAGTAGCAGCGTGATTGCAGTGTTATTTGTAAAAGTTTCTGTATGGAATATGCATATGTCAGTGTGGTTCATATATAATGGATAAACCTGCACAATCTGCAAACTTCTGTGAAAAGGTACCAAAGTCATGTGCTAGTCATGTTTATAGATGGTGCAGTCCGGTGCCGTCTGGTCACTTCAAACTATCACCACTGCCAGGATCAGGAAGTTTGGATGTGGCCTTGGAAGAAAGAGGGCGTAGCACTTTCTGCTTATTCATGAGCTTTTCAGCCAATATGGAGACCCTCCTGCGATGTAAAAGCAGGCTTTTGTGCTCCCTGATACAGAGCATATGGAGAGTGCATAACTTGAGCCCTTTGAAGCAGTTACATACCTCTGCATAGCTCTTAGGGACGCAATATGTTCTTTGTGAGCATCGCGAAACACCTGGCTAAACATAGCCATCTGCCTGTGATGCAAATTACATGTCTCTAATTAATATTTGTGCTTCCACACAAAACTGTCTTGATACCTGTTATAGTCTTCATACATGCTACTTGCATGCTCTGCTGACTGTTGAAGCTGTACATCATAGGACACAGAATGAGCTCTGATCTCAGTGTTAAGGAAAACTGAGCACTGCTACAGTGTATTAGGGTGGTAATGCTATGAGCAAAATTGATGAATTTATGTTCAGTGTACAGTGGTTATTGATGTGCTGTTTGGAGATATGGTAATCCTAAATCTACAGAATGAGGCCAACAGGAGCTAATTCTCTACTTGTAAAAAAATCTATGGGATGGTATACATTTGGTGCAAATTAGTATTTGCCAATTTGAATTAAAATCATATGAAATTAGGAAACTATACTGAGTTAACACAATGTGTAGAACCAAGATATTTTGACACATATTTTCATTATCACAAACCAAAGTCTGTGAATGAACTAATATAAAACAAGGTAACTGAAATGCTTTTGATGAAGATGTACTAGTTTTTCTGTCTAGTAAACATGTTTACATAATTAAATGTGCACAGCTGAAGTACAAATGCTTATCACAAAGAGTACTCAAAGTTATGTGTCCTGTACAGTGCATTACTGGTCATCATACCCTTTCTGCTTCCACCCATCAATAGGAAGGGACGTGGAGGAATGAGGAAATAAGGATACGGTATATCTTTCACTTCTGTCCTTTTGACAATGTGGCCCCCTAGTGAGCCCTCTGTCAACTCATGAATGTCCAGATAGTACTGTAGCAGTGGGCTCTTTCCCAGAGTGCTGAACTGCACACGTTCGTATATGGTCCCAGGGCCCAGCATATGACTTGACTATAGGGTTTGGTGAGGGTGAAATAATGATAATAAAAATGTGCATGTTAGGAGGGCGAATAGTTGAGCTGCATTTTGTATTTTTGCCTTGTGCCTTGGGTGGTAATTAATAACCCATTCATGGGAGAAAGGGATGCGGAGGAGCAAAAATACATGCATGCACACACACCAACACATGTGCGTGTACATATATGATGCACACATGCACTACATGTGCCACATCTACAAGCACATATAGGCACATGTACCCCACACACAAAGCACATAACACATTAACGGAAAAGCAAGCATGCGTATGCACATGCACACAAGTGCATGCACAAGTGCACAACTATATGCATACACTCACACCTCACTGCCATCATCACTTCTCTGCAGTTGACCTGTTACAGCTTCACCGAGGGGTTTGAATTGGACTTTAGCAGATCTGAGTACTGAAACAGTGAACCTCCGTTTTATGATTAGTTATAATATCATAACAAAACACTCACAGTCTTTCTCTGTAAAACTAAGTTTCTCAGCCTTTGGTTCAGAGTGATGGGAGTGAAGAGGGTTAAGTTGCTTTAGAGGCCACCTTTTCCAGCCCTCAGGTTGGCATTTCACACCTTAATGGGAAATTGGAGGTCAGGGAAGGAATACATAATGAACAGGATGGCAGGAAAGGGGTGGACAAAAGACGAAGAAAGTCCTCAAAACATGATGGGGAGGAGGAAAGGTGAGGCCTGTATAACAAGTTCTTGCTCAGAGATGAGTGTGTGATGTTACCAAGATTAGAAGATGAAGCGATTCAAGAAGGTAAGCATGCTTCAGATATTAAATGCTGGCAAAACAGCTGAATTAAAGTGTTTGTTTGTGCTACATGTATGTGATGGAGATCTATAAGCAAGGAAAGCTGGCAGAAAGAAGGAAGGAGGAGTTAACAACTGTTGTAGCCAATTGTACCAAGAAAATATTAAGATAAGCATGGGCATTAATATATTAACAAGGAAAACAGAAGAATTGGAAAAGAATTGATAAGCATGCCCAGGGTTTATCCTATACGAGACTGCAGGTCATCAATTCACTTACCAGCAATCCACTCTGATGTAATCTCAGAGATGTGTGTAAGGAATGAGGCTGAATTGAAAGTGTCAACAGAGTCTGGAAATGCTCTGCAAAATGTTGCATACAGAGCCTGTGCCAGGCATTTGGAATAATGCTGCAAGAGAAGAGAAATGTCTGTGCATGTAATGTTCCTGATATAAGTGACAGAGCTAAATTGGGTATATATGTACCCTAAACTGTTGTAGCATGTTAGTAGAAAAGATATATTTGATATACTCTTGAATAGAGGTACAAAAGTGGCATGTCTGCACAGCAACATGCAGCAGACAGAAGGCTTACCCAAAAAACAGTGTCCTGATGCTGAGGACTCATCTTGCTGATGAGCATTGTGAAGCTGTCAGAAATTCTGGTGAAAAGCTGAGACTGCACTGCTTGATCAGGCTTGGGTGTATATGTGTGTGTGTTTGCATGTGTGTGTGTGTGGGGGGGGAAGTGGGTGGGTGTTTGCGTACATGCATGTGTGTGCATATTTGGGCAGAAATACATGTGTGTACATGCATGGAATAATTTATTTTAAAGTCACGTTGCCTCAGGAAATTGCTGGTCATAAAATACCTTGAAATAGCTTGACCACACCCACCAGAAAGTGTTCTTAAAAAAAAAAAGTGACATTAACAAATCAACTCCATTACGCTGAGGTTCTGGTTAGCAAAGTCTCTATGCACAACTTGAATACAAATAATTCTAATTAGGGAAAGTCAAGGTTATTAGGTGATAATATTTGACTAATGTGCTGAGGTGGAAGCCAAGGGAAGACAGTATGGTGTAGATCATCACGATTATGCATGCCATTGTGATTCAACATTCTTGCTTGTATTGAGAACTTTTTTCCTCAAAGAAAACTAGATAAGTTCTCATATACACCCATATCCACCCAAAGACACCACACCCACCCACACGCACACACCTGCAGTATGGAGCATGACAGCTCTGAATAGAAGAACTTTCTCCAGGACTTCATAAGATATGCCTTTATGTCAGACACCAAGGCAAGATCCATTGAATTAGCACATGCATAAATACATGCACATACCTGAACATGAATACAACTACATGTATGCTAGGTGTCTCACAATTTTGGCAAACACTTTATATAGTTATAACTCGGTGGTTTTGGACTTCATTTAAGTAGTTTAAGTACTATGTTTAAGTAATTTAAACAACTCTATGACAAATAGTCCAATTCTCAGTGCTTAAGTAACTAAAAACATTCTCCATGAGAAAGTTGGTAGTATATAGAATTTTAAAGCAATGGTGGTGTAAAAAGCAAGGAAACAAGTGTCTAACAGTAAGGAAAATATACAATTAATAGTTCTATATTTACACACAAAAACATAATGTGCTAAAGAGAACTATTACATTTCCCTTATTGGTAGACCCTTGTTTCCGTGCTTTTTGCACCACTATTGCCTTCCAATCCTATTTACCACCAACTTTCTCATACCACTGCAATGATCCAATCAGTATATTCATATATGCAAACAGTACACACCCCTTCACATGACATGTGCACATACTCCAATGCCCTTACATAATTTATATATACATGCATGTGCGCATACAGGGTGTCTCTCAATTTTTACAATGACTTTGTATACATATTATCTAGTTTAAATTGGTTAGTTACCTCTATGTTAAAATTTTCAAGTAATACGTAGTTATATACTGTTGATGCAATGATAGTGATATTACAGTATTTATTTTATTAAAATTGCAATAGGACTTAATAATTCAAAGTATTACCTAATCAATAGAGCACATAGAAAAAATTATATAGTTAATTAAACGTAGTTATTAAATTCAAAACAACATAATACATCACTATATTTCAGCATTTTCAATTCCCCACGGTTAAAATGTTATAAAAATGCATTGCGTTTGAATCGCTATAACTTCCCAACGGATAACGCTATTGACTTTCTATTTTCAACATTTCATACTACACCATTTCACTATGAAGTGTTGAAAATAGGAAGTCTATAGCGTTATCCGTTGGGAAGTTTTAGCGATTCAAACTCGATGCATTTTTATAACATTTTGACCGTGGGGCAATTTTTGCGGAAACTGTCCCATTTCATGATAATATAAATTTAAGTAACACTAGTTATTTCAGTTTGAATAAATTGACCACTATATCAACTTCTTTTCAAGGGTCTTGATTTATTTTATTAAATCTTAACCAGGCACAGAATCTTTAATTAGTCATACATCTTAACAAAGTGTTACATTTCTGTTGCTAGTACAGGAAATGTTTATAATATAAAATGCATTAGGTCTCTTTTCACGGCAACTATCCATATGAATATTGAGTTGTATGTGTGCATTGAGTACATGTTCATGTTCTTGTGTGTGTGTGTGTGTGTGTGTGTTGTGTGTGTGCGTGTGCATTTGTGTGTGTGGTGTGTGTGTATTTGTGTGTGTGTTTGTGTATACAAGAACATGTGCAAGTGTGTTAATAAAGTGTTTGTACATATAGTATGTGTTCTATTTCGTATGCATACATATTCAGTGCAAAAATTACACTGGTGGGAGGTGGGAGTGATACAGTTACACACAGGGCACTGCACTCACAGTCACTCACTGGAAAACCCTGACATTTTGTGACCAGATCGAGGAGGGACAGAGCCTCCAGCTTGCCAGGCAGCATTGCCGGACTGTGCCCATCACTGAATCCCGGGAAGACAGCTGCCTATAGAGGGCAAGATGTAACAGCCTCAGCTTGATTGGGCTGCAATGTTCAGAAGTTCAGAACCATACCTCTGCACATCTGCTGTTCTCCTCTGAACCCTTCTTCACTTGCATCCGCATCACGCGAGAGTACAGAAGTTCCAGATCTGCGAGCAAGCCTGCTATATAGGCGTGCATGCAGTGTGTGTCCGTGATCGACCGTCGTGACCCGTGACGTGAGCCGTACGTGGTTACTATGGATACCAACCTTCATCCGAAGTGACCCTTAGTCCCCCCGCTGCGCTTTCCTTCGTCTCGTTGTCGTACAGGAATCTCGCACCGTATATCTCCACGTTCTGTTCCAGCGATGACAGTCTCTGCGCCAAAATGTCCAGAGCTGCTGTGTCCCAAACTGTGTAAAGATATCAACGTGACAAGTCTCCAGCAGGTGTATTTTTATAACGGTGTAGACTTTTTGAAAACGCCGCCGCATCCGAGATAATCGAGCACAATGATACACTGACTATCTTGTTCAAATGTACCCGCGGCTCACTTGAGTGCTGCCTTAGATCATCTTCGATGTCACTTCGGGTCCCAATGACGCAGCCTGGCTCCAAGATTAACTGTGAGCTGTCTACAGCGGGCCAGTCCTTTATCCCACACCGATCAAGCCATTCGTTTAGACTGTGCGGTGGGAGCTTTGCGGGTGATTGAGAATCGGCAATAGCTGTCTCGGAATTGGTGGTAGTCATACGGTTGCTATGCACCAGAGCTCCACCCACTCAATTGAGTAGCATTAATAAGTTAAAACTAAATATCCGCAAAAAAAATAATAATACTTACGGTAACCACACCTTAGGAGTGACTTTTAGAAGCACATATAATGCAAGAATGCGCTGTAAAATGTGTCGTTGTTGGCGATCCGTAAGTGCGCGTATGCGCGTTCGGCTTTCCTCTTGTCTATCGGACTCAATTGTATCCTTCATTCAGAGAGGTAGGGAAAGCAGGCCTCCTGGTGAGCTACACAACCAATTCTCCTCTTCCAGATTACACGACTTCCGTTATGTAAGTTAGTTGGTTTGCACTGTGAATCAATGGTACATGTACAGCTTTGGGTTTGATCACAAAAATTATGTGCCAGCCAGCCCGACCTGCTGTCGCTATAAGGACTCGTACTGCTTCTGCACGCTGCAGGTTATAAAGACTCATACTGGGTGTTGATCTGCTAGAGAGCCAAAAGGGCTCGACACATGCTTCGGCCACAGTGAAGAAGTGGTTATACATGCGTACCAGTACAGCTGAGTTCTGAAATCACGCTGACCCTCTGTACTAGTACACAAAGAGCTACGCTATTCTTATAACGTGGAATTAAATAAATAACTGAACATATAAGCAATAGATAAGTGCTCACACTATGATTAGAATACGCTTTTTTTTTTTAATTCCAAACAAAATAGAACTTCGGCATTTGCAATAACAAAGGTTGTGTACAAAACACTGCCATGCTAAGTGTTAAGAATTCAGGTACAAAAATTACTGTGGTAAATGGCCAGTTGCTCCAACGCCACTCCCCGGCATGGTAGGGAACTCAGGCAATCAATTCGTCGATCCGAAGTTTATTAGTCATTGACTCTTAATTTTGCCAACACGTGGGATCGTTTCCGCGAAAAGGCAGGATTTTTCCAAGACTCATTTTTTGTTGTTGTTGACATTCTAGAACTTTGAATGTCCTCTACACGGCAATTATTACGCACTAAGAATCGGAGCATCTGCATGGAGTTATAAGGCGCTGAATTCTTAATTAACCATACATTTCAACACAAGCGTTACATTTCTATTGCGCGGGAATTTTACAATGTACATACGCTTGGTCCTTTTCGCGGAAACGATCTTTATAGTTCAAATCAATGACAGCCGTTCCCTGCATGCGAATAGAAGTAAGCGCATTACAGTAGCAGATGCTATACGTGAACCAGAGTAACATGCAATGAACATTGCATGCATGTAGTACCGCATTGACTATTTGTGTGCCTTGCATTGCGTTGAAGAATGCCAAACTGCTGGCCCCATTGTTTACTCTGCCCAAAGGCTTTTTATACATTTCTAGTTACATGTATTGGTGGGCGTACTAGTTTTATACTGAATTGCTCTATTTTCTTCAATTGACAGATTTGATGGCTTTTCAGTTAACATAATAATTGATGGGAAAACCATCAACTTAGGTCTGTGGGATACAACACGTACGTACATGCATGCATAGATATGGTAGTATAGATGACCTTTGCCATGACTTTGCTTGTGCTCTATAGATCACATGCACATTTTGTCATACCTCCAGGTGAGGATCAGTATGAAAGATTGAGACCCCTCTCATATCCTGCAACTGTGAGTGAAAATATAATGATCATTTTATGAGTTCATGTGTATGAAATTCCTTCATGACTTACCCATGCCCTCAGGATGTGTTTGTTTTGTGTTTCTCATTGGTCAGTCCTGCTTCATTTGAAAACATTAAGACAAAGGTAAATAGAATTAAAGGGAATACATAATGCATGGAAAGCTTAGATTTTCACTTCAGGAGTAATTTGAAGTGATTAAGTATCCAATGTACTCAGTATTGTCCAGAAATCAGTCGCTTCTGTCCCAATGTGCCTGTCATCCTTGTGGGGACCAAGTTAGATCTCAGAGAAGACAGAGAATTTGTTCAGAACCTTGCAGAGAAAGGACTGACTCCCATAACCTATTCTCAAGGTGTTCAGATGCAGGAGGAGATTGGTGCAGAAATGTATGTGGAATGCTCAACAATCACATTAAAGAATGTGGCACTTGTGTTCGAGGAAGCTGCCAGAACAGCACTCATGAGGTCAAAATCACCACTATCTAAGCCAAACAAAAGGGCCCATCACGGATGCACATTACAGTGAAGACACCTGAGTGTTAAGCATATACCATGACAAATTATACATGTATATCTATGCATGCACACAATGTAATATGGTAATTATATGGGGATTCACACCTCATGGTTTCCTGATAAGAGACGAACCTTTTTCATCCAGAATAGAATCTTATGATACAGCCACTATTGGTTGCAAGTTGAATTTGTATGGCTTGCAAATTCTGCTTCAAGTTTAAGCTCAGTGAATAAAGCTGGCAAGAAATTTGCTCTACCTATATGCATTTCCACTGCATAGTGATAACCTTTTCACATCTGAAATCGAATCGTATAATTCATTTTTCATTGATAACACGTTCAATTTCAATGGTTTGCGAAATGTATGGGATTTTTTTCACACCTCATTGTTTCCTGGTAAGATTCTCATGCAGAATAGAATCAATATAAAGCATTGGTATTATTTGCGAATGCCATGATCCTACCTCCTCCAATAAAGCAATAAACTGTAAGGAGAGTTTTATACCTCATGGATTCCTGATACAGCATGGCTGTAATAGATCTGACTCGTTCGATAATCGAGAGATATTACCGCCATACATCGACATTAACGCCTTTGCCAACCATTCCAGTTATATTCTTCAGAGCTTAATAACATGATGCAATGTGATTATTGATGATTCGCCGAAACTATGTAAGCATCCTATAACATAAATATCGCGATATAATCTCAAACTATACATGCATAATCGCTCGCACTATGCTTAATGATTCATGATATCGATCAGTTTTCACAGCAATAATTGATACTGATTGCACATGATCAGATATTCAACGGGAAGTCAAATAGTTATGGTTGCATCAAACAAAATGTATCCCCAAAACAACGCTCATTGCCGTTTCTAGTTCCATTTGCTGATCAATGGCATGCCGACTGTCCATTTGTACGATAATGGAGAAATGTTTTGCGCCTGAGACACACATCTACCAGATATATTATTCATAGAATAATGCAGCGAGATATCATAATCAGACCTGCTTATAGCACATCATAGAGTTGGTTAAAATTCAAATTAAATTAAAAAAGCAAGATGACCGCCTATGTATGGGCCATTTCTGGATATGGCACACGATACTAAAATTAGATGTTATCTTTAGATAACCTTCACACTCGGCCTCTAAAACATTCTCCCGTTAAAGACAGAAGACTAATCTGTTGATCCGCTAGAAATGCAGTCCATCAAGTGTGTCGTCGTTGGTAATAGGTTGGTGGCTTACAGCGGCTAAGTAGCTAACGTATAACTATGCGCTATACGTATTTGGGTCAGTTTCCGAGAAAATGAAAAGACAGTTAGTGGCTATATATATAAAACGTTATAAAAATGCTTCACGTTTGAATCGCTAAAACTCCATAACGGTTTAAGCCATCAACTTCCTATTTCGAACACTTTGTGCCACACCACTTCCCTCTACGAAAATATATTTGGTGTCTTACCCTTGCTCCTTGCCGACGTTACAAGGCACAGTACCCCGAGGGGTTCAAAATCCAGGTAGCTCCCTGCAGGAATGTCCAAATCA
This sequence comes from Ephydatia muelleri, assembly GCA_013339895.1. NCBI lineage: Eukaryota > Metazoa > Porifera > Demospongiae > Spongillida > Spongillidae > Ephydatia > Ephydatia muelleri. The sequence goes on from JABACO010000009.1 coordinate 6,787,266, forward strand.
CTTCAAAATCGATATGCACGTAAAGGAGTCCTGTCACTATTGATTTCTGCAGATCGTTGATTTTTACCTCTTCCGTTATGGAGATACAGCAATGCAAAGTAAGTCCACGTTTCCCGCTCGAATCGCGCCTTTCTCAGTCCTTGAACCGCTTCCATTCTCCCGAGTGGGACTGAGAAAGGCGCGATTCGAGCGGGAAACGTGGACTTTACTTTGCATTGCTGTATCTCCATAACGGATCATCACAGCCTACAATGTGTAAGCTGTTTCCGTACTGGGGAACGTCCTTCTCACTACCTCCAGTGTCCCGTGGTACATAACCTGCAGCCGTCAACGCAGTACAGCTTTGTGGAAGCAGCATGCACCACAGCTGGATGTCAGACTGGTGGTGTTGCCAATGTCACAACATTGGATAGTGGTACGTATACGTTGTGTATGTGGACCGTGTGTGTGTGTGTGTGTGTGTGTGTGTGTGCATGTGTGTGTGTGTAGTGTGTGTTTGTGTGTTGTGTGTGTGTTGTGTGTGTGTTGTGTGTGTGTGTGTGCATCTGTGCATGTGCACGTGTGTATGTATGTGTGTATGTGGGTTTGTGTTTACATGTATGTGTGTGGATGTTGTTTGTGTTGCAGGTACATGTACATGTGTATGATTTGGTGTTGTAGGTACATGTACATGTTTTATGGCCTTGTCTTCTTGCCTTGCATAAAGAAAATGGCAGTCAGCATTCAGTTTGTACACTTAGCAGACACAAGCAGCATTTGCATGCATGTGTGCCATGTGCACATTATGTGCGTGTGGGTTATGTGTTATGTGTTATGTGGTTGAATTATATTCAACAAAGCCCCAAGTGGTCATTGACAACCACTTTCTCACACCCTTAGCACCTGTGGGCCAAGCTCCCCCCTCATCCTCAATACCACTTCCTCTTCCATGTCTCTCCAATGGAATGCTCCCCTCCAACCCGACTATGTCATCACTGCCTACACCTTGCACCATCGAGTCCCCAGCCTTAAGTCCCAGTCAGAGATGTGGGCACCTCCTTCAATGGTACGGGCCTTGCTACATTCAGCGGGCACATGTTCTATTGTGGTTTTATTAACCAGGCCACAGTCCAGTTCCATACCTACAACCCCAGCGGCATTCTCTTCTACCAGATCAACAATGTAATGACTGACTTCCTGGGGGTGAAGCTTCATGGTGGGTTGCCATGGTTAATATTTGATGTGGGCTCTGGACCAGCTGTTGTTGGATCCAACAGTACCAGAACCTTCAACGATGGTCAGTGGCACACTGTGAGCTTCAGAACTCATCGGTCATGTTGAGCTTGTACGTCGGTGCGAGTGTGGTGCAGTCCCCTCCTGTGGGCAGTAACCTCTGTGATGGCCAGAGGCACATGGTGCTGTTTAAGCAGGCCTCCAATACCTTCTACGTCACCGTGGATACGGTGCACACGGCGGCCACCACTGCCGCGATTGTCCCACTGCTGACCATGAAAGTATACTTTGAGGGATTTCCCAGCACGTCGAGCAGATATGGCATTGCAACCCCTTACAGTATGTGTCTTATCCCCTCCTGAATGGTACCCTCGGTCCAAGTGGAGGTGGCTGCCTCCCAGTTTGTGAGGTTTGAAGTATGTTCTGGGGACCCTGTGCAGCCTTTCAAGTGCCTGTGACTAGTATACCTACAGACATCACTGACTGATAATGGTCTGAACCCCTTCACTGGTGAGCTGCTGTGATGCTTTTGTATACCTGTATTCATGATGGAAACTATAAATTGGGGTCGCATGTTTGTGTAATACATGTAGAGTTTTTTTATGTTGCTGTAACCATGGCAATGGCGTAGCTATATACACAATCCAATGTGTGTGTGTGTGTGTGTGTGTGTGTGTGTGTGTGTGTGTGGTATGTGTGGTGTGGTAATCGGTAATCATTGACTTTGGCCATCCATCCTCACCACCAGAGTACTTGTACAGTGTTACTTCACTGAACTCTGCAGGCCTCTGCTGACAGCTCATGGTCCCTGACCCAGGAGGGAGGTACATGTACATGTAAGCTGATCTGGAGGGTGTTATGGGGGGATGGGTTCTGGGGAGGAGGGTGTTATGGGGGATGGTCTTGTGGAGGAGGGTGTTGGGGGAGGAGGGTGTTGTGGAGGAGGGTGTTGTGGGAGGAGGGTGTTGTGGGAGGAGGGTGTTGTGGGAGGGAGGGTGTTGTGGGAGGAGGGTGTTATGGGGGATGGTCTTGTGGGAGGAGGGGTGTTGGGGGAGGAGGGGTGTTGTGGGAGGGAGGGTGTTTGGGATGGTGTTGTGGGAGAATGGTGTTGGGGGATGGTCTTGTGGGAGGAGGGGTGTTGGGGGAAAGGAAAGGGTGTGTTGGGGAGGAGGGTGTATGTGAGGAGGGGTTGGGGGAGGAGGGTGTTGGTGGAATGGAGGGTGTTGGGGGGAGGAAGGGTGTTAGGGGGATCGGGGGGGGAGGAGGGGGTGTGGGGGGGGAGGGTGTTGTGGGGGAGGAGGGTGTTGGTGGGAGGAGGGTGTGTGGGAGGAGGGTGTTGTGGGAGGAGGGTGTGTTGGGGGAGGAGGGTGTGTGGGAGGAGGGAGGCTGTTGTGGGAGGAGGGTGTTGTGGGGAGGAGGGTGTTGGTGGTGGAGGGCGGGTTGTTGTGGGAGGAGGGTTGTCTGTGGAGGAGGGTGTCTGTGGGAGGAGGGTGTTGTGGGAGGAGGGTGTTGTGGGAGGAGGGTGTTGTGGGAGGAGGGTGTTGTGGGAGGAGGGTGTTGGGGGATGGTGTTGTGGAAGGAGGGGATGGTGTTCTGGACAACACTTCAGAACCAACGTGACTTACTACGTTGTACTGCAGACAAACCTCCCTAGTGGCTTCTCCTAAGCGTCCACAGATCTCCAGCCCTTCACTGCGTACTCCTGCAGCATCCCTGGCCTGCACCGTAAGAGGCTGTGGGTCCTGCACCCCGACCCCCTGGCCATGACTGCCAAAACCACCCACCACCCCCCCCCCCCCCACCCCCAAAGTGGGCTACATGTACATGTCCATAGCTGTGCCCAGCGGCGTAGTCAGTTACATCATACCTCAAGTTGACCACCAAGACAGGCCCTATGACAAAATTGGTAAAAAACATCCCTCAAGGCATTATGGCGCATAACAACATCACCACCCCCTTTGCATGTCACAGCATGATGCCCAAGTGGATCCAGCTAGTGGTCAGGGCAGTAAGGGCAACATAACTGCAATGATATGTCCATCCCAAGCCACCATTTTAAGGCTACCGGAACTCTTCTGACTCCAAGGTAAGATTAAGCCCCTAGATGGAATGACAGCTAGCCAAGAGGAAGCACGGCGTGAAGAGACTGACAACAGATGGGCATGGTTGGCTGGAGGTGAGATGAGTCACAGCTGGTTGAATTGAAGGACATCAATTCTGGTAGATAAGTTTTTTTTACTGAGACCAGAATCTAGCAAAGACTCGACTGAGACTGAACTTGCAGGAGGAACCAAGCTATTGTATACGGTAACAGCTTGCAGAGTGAATTCATCGAGAGGATCTGCACAACCAGCCTTGATAATTCATGCCAAATAAGCAGCTAAACAATGTAATGTCAACCTACAGAGGCCTATACCACCCCTACTAAGGCTCAGCTGGACTTGCAGCCAATCAGAGTCTGAAGAATCAATTGCAACACAATCAGAGAAGTAACGATGAAACTCCTCATCAAACGATGCTTGGCCTTCAGAAACAGGAGAAGGTGGCATGGAGCGAGCTAAATGAACCAGCTTACAAAATGAGGCACACTGATTAATTAATAATAATGAATGTTTTAAGGAATACACATTGATCCAACGAGTTTCGAACAGCAATTAAATGATGGTTGGGTGTCAATCCTTCAGTCAGTATAGATGGCATGGAAATCCAATGGCTAATCTCCATCTGCTCTGGCAGTGCACTGACCCCCTTATCTGTAATGTGTGTTGGCTCATACTTCATTATGCAATGTGACATTCACAAGTAACTATATAAACGTTTTGTATGAGATAGTTGTTGGGATATAGGATTTGAAGGCAAAACAAGGTCATATCAGAATGGAAAATGTAATAGTTCTATATTTAGCTCACAAACTAAATGCTATGTATTATATTTTCCCTTCTGATCAGATTTTGTTTCCTTGCTATTTACACCACTATGCTTTCAAATCCTATATGCCACCAACTTTCACATAGAGAATTTTTTACATAGATTTTTGTTCATACCAGATTATGCGCCCCCCCCTCCCCCATGGCCGTAGGGTGATGTGATCCATCTGCAGCTGTGACACCATGGGTCTGGATACCAGACTATATGTTGATTCTGATCGGAGCACGTGTGGTTACTAGTGACAATTGAGTCTGTGCATATCAAACCAATAGTGGATTTATATAAGCATGCAATGTGAGAAGCGCTATCAGTTCCCACTGGGCATGCTTTGTTACTCAAGGGATAACGAGTAACGACAATAAAAGTTTAGCTGTTACGCATGCATGCCAAATTAATACGCCCGATTTGTTTATATTATTTATATCCGTAATTTCAGCGCCACACACGACCAGCTGATGTCCTTGCTGCCAACTGGATGCTGGGAAGCCTGTTGTATTTGATTTTGCTGTCACATCAGTGTCTGCAGCCTTTGTCACCGAGGTGATCGAGGAAGCATCAAGCTAATAATAAGAAATGTGCAGAGCGCTAGCTGGGTTGGGTCTCAATTCCACATGTGGTTGAGACGTATGGGTGCTGGAGTACAGAGGTCAAGTGGGAGCTTGCCTCCTGTTTAGCCACGCAGCACAATTGCCACAGCAACTGCATTCCTCTATGAACGACTGAGCTTGACCCTTGTTAGGGCCAATGTGAGGTCACTGCTGTCAAGATTCATTGACTGAATAAAAATAAATAACACTTATGTGTTTAGCGATTGAAGGTGTACTATATTATAATTATCATGCATGTATTAATATTACAACTGAAAATATGAATATAATTACACATATAACAAATTGCCTAATTTCTAGGCAGTCTATACCCGTGCCAAAGGCAACAGTAGCACACACCACTACTATCAGTCGACTAGGCCCGTTACTATACTGGACGGCTCTAATTCAATATGCCTGCAGATTGTGTTCCCTGCTGCTTGACCGGCTCGGCCTCAGCAATATCCTATGACCCGGCCCTTTGTCTGTACTATCCCAGGCTATATAATGGCCTGTATTCTGTATGCGAGATAGCCGGATTTCTGATGTTATATTTTGCTGTTACTGCTGTTGCGTTGCTGCTCTGGCTCCTCAGTTTGAAACAATCTTGTAGCGACCTCGGACCGTGACCTCTCAATGAAGACAGGTCATAGACTATAAAGACGGGTACGTAGTTTACTGCATGTCATTGACATTTATGGCGGACGAAGATCAAACACAAATGCCATCCTTAACAGGTGCCTACAACACGAGTTTCTCTAGGCATCAAAGGTACCTTCTATCATTTTCGAGTGATACGTATTTCATATTTGAAAAATATTTTTTAAAAAGCAATAAAATTAATAAAGAGACCAGCCGGCTCAACCAAAGAAGAAGCCAGCGCTTTTAAAGTTGCTTAAAAAAACAAGTGCATTTTAATCATCGACTGGACACACTAAAATCGCTGTAGAGGTTGAGAAGATTTAGAAACAACTTGTACATGTATAGACCCCTTTCATGGGTCATGTGACCGCTTTGTAATGATGCATGAGTTAAAATTAATACACGTCCTGCTTTGACTGCGCCTCGTTCCCAGACGCGAATGTAATGAATATTGCACAAGAACTAAAAATAGATTTTATTTTTAGACCTTCACACTCGATCTGTATTTAACGAAAGATAATCCCCCGTTAAGAAAAGAAAGAACGACTGATCTCTTGCTTCGGTAGAAATGCAGTCCATCAAGTGTGTCGTCGTTGGCGATGGGTAGGTGGCTTACAGCGGCTAAGTATTCCGGCATTCAATGATGCGCTAGTCTATTGTCCAAATATTATATTCCAGTGCATCACTTTTCCCCCCTGCAGAGCCGTGGGGAAGACATGCCTTCTGATCAGCTACACAACTAATGCTGTCCCGGGGGACTACGTTCCTACTGTGTGAGTTGCTTTCCTCCACGCATTCGTCCGATTACTGATCGTATTCCTAATCAGTGACGAAATATTATACACAGCGCCCTCCCTCCCGATTCTCCCATTAAATTTATCCCACCGCAGGTTTGACAATTATTCCGCTAATGTGATGGTTGATGGAAAGCCCATAAATTTGGGTCTCTGGGACACGGCAGGTATGTATCATGGCATCATCATTTATTGTTAGACAGAAACAAATACATATCATGTTGCAGGTCAGGATGACTACGATAGACTGAGGCCTCTTTCCTATCCTTCAACAGTACGTCCGCTACGTGATTTTTGTAATTTTGCATCTTAACTGATTTAGCACAAATACCCTGCAGGATGTTTTTCTGATATGCTTTTCACTGATCAGTCCTGCATCATTTGAAAACGTCAAGGCAAAGGTTTGCTCACACAAAAACCTTTCATTTTACGAATGCATTGATGGATATAATCATTGTTCTCACAGTGGTTTCCAGAAGTGAATCACCACTGTCCAAATACCCCTATCGTTCTTGTGGGGACAAAGATGGACCTCAGGGAAGATCAGCAAACCATCGAGACGCTGAAGGCAAAGAGGCTCGCACCCATCTCTTATCCTCAAGGACTTCAACTGCAGAAGGAAATCGGTGCAGCCAAGTACATGGAATGCTCTGCCATCACACAAAAGAACTTAAAACTCGTCTTTGATGAAGCCATAAGGTCTGTACTGCAGCCCCGAAAGCCTGAGAAGAAGTCCAAATGTTCGCTGTTATAAACAATTAATATGTGTGCTCTACCAATTCCAATGCTAAGTCATCTCTTTTCCATGTCGAGAATTTGTATGTTCCATTACATGCTGTTGTATTTTCATTCTGATGTTGTAATATAAATTCAAATAGCGACCAATGGTGGCTGTAATATTAGATTTGATTCTATTTGAAAATTATTCATATCACCTCTTTTATTAGGAGCCCATGATGTGAAGAAAACTATGTAATCAATATACATTGCTACAGGCCCACAGTTCAAATGTGAATAACCTTTTATTAAAAGATTAGGAAACCATGAGGTGTAGTAACTTATGTAAGGCCATTCCAATAGTTTATAAAAATCACGATTTATTTGTTGAACACAATTACACCAAATAATCAAGTAATTGCACTTTCGAACTAACTGTAATTATATTTTCAATCGGGGGTTTAGCCAACATGATTGAGATGCATGTGCTTTACATGTGGTGATGGATGATATAGTCACCACTGAGTTGGGCACGCGCAGGGAGTTCTTACTTCATAGACACGTTCAGAGAAGTAGTGAAATTGTGGCAAGGAAATGACTTGGACTACATATATCTCCTTGTTGAAATGGAGCCTGGTGTTCACAGTGATACTGAAATCCATAACCACTATCTTATAGCAAGTTAAAAAAAAAACTCTGTGATATTCAGCAGATTGCAGAAGTAAGTTTTTTTTTTGGCCAACTGAGATGCATTAAATAATCACACTTAAAATAAGGATGCTGACCTCACAAAAGAAAGATTCAACAGACTCAACTGTGTAAGCTGCAATGTCACCTGCTGAATTACAAGCATCAACCAAAGTGAGTGGAGTAAGTGGGAAGGTACACTGTAAGCATAATATAAAAAGGCTGCTGGTTTCATATTTGCTTATCATACTAAGCTTTGTAACACAAATTATGGAGCAAAATAAGAGTTATTCGACCTCTGTCGTTGTGCCCACCTAAGTGTGAGTGCGGAGAGAGGTCAAGGTCTCACCAGAGACCTTGCCCACACCAGGCCCACTGACATCCTTATTGCTAGTTGGGACAAAGGCAAACCTGCGGCCCTATACCTGACCATCACTTTACTCACCACTCTGCTCTGCCATCTTGTGCGAATCTTGTCACCAGGCAGCCCTTGCAGCTGAGGCCCGTAAGCTCCACTCAAATGGTCCGAAATGCCAAGAATTGGGCTGGTCCTGCATTCTGTTAGCTGTAGAGACTTATGGCAGGAGCCTCACGATACCTTCTCCAGGCTGGCATCCTACCTGGCCATTCACTAGCCCTCCCCGAAATCAGCAGTTGTGGCAGATATTTTCGGTTGGTTGAATATAGCCCTGGTTCATTCCATTGCCAGAGCCATCCTGGCCAGGGCACTCCCACCCTCTTAACTGCTATTAGGTGTGCATTAGAGAATAATGATGTTTATAATAAGACATTAAACAAAAGTGTTTAACTTCAATAATCAAAATAAAAATTGTTTTATTAAGTTCATATATGTATGCTAATCATCCAATCACAATCATTCTGTGGAAGGATTCAATAGGAGGGAGCTTCTGTTAAAAGACACTGGAGTCACATTTGAGCAGTGTGACCAGTGAGCAGTTAAATGCATACCAAGATCTCTTAAAGACAATATATACATATTGCAAAAGAACACCAGAAAGTGAAGTACATGACTTTGAAAACCAAAGGAAATGACAGAACACTCATCACTTGTTAAACCCAAAAGTGAGATGCCATGCAAGTTGCGAAGAATTTAATGCCAGCAGGGGATAAAACCTCGTTAGAAAGGTCATTAATACATAACATAACGAGAACAGATTTCCGATGTACTCCACAGGTCACTGATATAAGAGGGGAGGGCTATACCGGGTGTCCACGAAAGAACGCAATGCTTTTGAACGGGAATAACATTTGATAGATTGCGTTCTTTCGTGGACACCCGGTATATCATCATTCAAAACGGCTTTAATCCACGCAAGGCTAATTTGAAGCCGTAAGCCTCAGGTAGTGGAGCAGCGGTTTGCCACTCTGCATGCCCTAACATTGTGTGATGATGATAAACACTGAAGTCCGTATATTTCAACAACAGCAGTCAATCCAATTTCCACTAGAAAAATGCTAAAGCCCTTTACCACTACATATTCCATGCACTCGTCTCCCCCCCCCCCCCCCCCCCCACTCTCTCTATCAGTTCTGCCTGTTACATGCACCTAAGGACTCTGAACTGATGAGTATTCACCTACATGCCCTAAGGTTGTCCACAAGTGATAACAGGTTTACTGTAGGGAGGTTTACCTGGAAGTGTGCTCTACATAACAGACACCACACAACAAACCATGCAAAAACATATACCATCATAGTACACAACCAAAAACCATGTGCGCCATGATTGGATTTACTGAGAACTACTGATGAGTTTCCTGAATGGTGCCGGATCACTTTCTTAGCCTCATGTGATAAGCGTGCTTAGACAGGTAATGGTCGGGAGGGAAGTACTTCTCGTAGAAGTCCAGACAATAGCTCTCCGCTTTGAACCCGAATCTCTGGTAGAGTAACATGGCAGGATTGTCCACAGACACGTGTAGGGTCACATCCTTTCCAAGGCATGTCTGGATCAGGTGGTACAGCATCAGCTTGGCAATGCCAGCTCCTGTGAAATCAGGATGGACCACTAGGAAGGAGATGTAGGCCTCGTTCACCTTGACGTCAGGTGTCATGAAGCCACAGCCTACAAGCAGCTTCCCGTACATGGCCACCACAGTGAAGTCCGGGTACTGAAGACACTCTGTCAGGTCCACGGGCCAGAAGAAGTGGGAGACAAGGGAGTTGACTGCAGGAAGGTGGTGGAACTGGAAGTAGCATAAGTCCAGTGAGTGTCGGGTGTAGGGGAGAGGCAAGTCCCGGGCCCCACCTTTAGCCCCCTTCTCCCTCACTTTGGACACCAACTCTTCCATAACCAACACCTTTGTGGGCTGCAGCTCTGTGCTTCTGAAGATGAAGGGTTGAGCACACGGGTCGTGTAGGGGCTGGTGATGGAGGTGTGCGTGTCAGGAGCACCAACAAGGAAGTGTTCAAACTGGGACACCTCTGAGGCCAAAGCCCGGGAAAGTACCGGGATGAGGGTGATCCTGTCCAGGTGTTCATTCCCTCCTCCTCCTCCGCATGTAGGAGGATCCTCTGAGCCCACCATTGATGAGGGTGTGGTCAACTGTTTGGATGACACTCCCACCACAGGGACGGCCTGCTCACTGAATGGCTTAGTCTCATCCAAGGTGTACTTCACGGTAGTAGCCAAGATGGCCAACAAACACTCATCAAGGTTGAAGGGGTCCAATCCATGATTACGCTGTGCACGTCTCACCTTAAGCTTGCGCACCAGTCGGTTCACTCTAGTGCTGGAGTTGGCGTGATCCTGCTGATAGCGGGTCAGGTGATCCAGTAAGACCGCCTCCTGCCTTGCCGTGAGGGGTGTGTGGCTCACGGGGGGAAGGCTCCACCTTGATGGGGGGGTAGGAGGGGGAGGGAGGGATTGGCTGCTGGACCTGTTCCACCTTCATGGATTGAGATGGGCGCTGCTTTGATTTGGCGGCTTCTGGGACTGGGGACTCAATTGTCTTTTGCTTCTTTGCAGCAGTCTCGGGAGCCGCAGTGGACAGTGGTGTGCGTTTGGTCAAGCCCCGCCCCTCCCTCCCGTCCACAGCCTGAAGGATGAGTCGTGCATCAGGAGGGGCCACCTTCTGTAGGGCCCACCAACCATGCTCACCAAACTGCTTCTGGCCTACAGGTGCGTGTGTGTGTGTGTGTGTGCGTGTGTGTGTGTGTGCGTGTGTGTGTGTGTGTGTGCATGTGAAGGCACACAAGTGGAACACATACATGGACAAATGGACATACATGTGCAAACAAACCATACCTGCACCTAACCATACCTGCACCTGCACACCAAACCTACACACGAAGAAAATTACACAAATCCAGATACATACACAGATACATATATATTACACATACACACTAATACACACATCTGCTAGAGATGCTCACATACAAGTTGACACGTGCCTGCATGTGCGTGCACACACGATACAAAGTTAGCTTTTACAAACTAACAAAGTTTGGAAGAGGAAAACTCACCCGACTGAAATACCGTGGGGCAGTTTACGGACAGTATTCCGGCAACTGTGCTGTGCCACGACTGTGTCTTCTTGCGCTGGGGCATCAGACCGCGACCAGGTTCTGTTGAATAAACCGCAAATATCGTCGTTTCCAGCGGAAGAAGCCTTTCCTCCCTCCTTCGGCAACAGTCAGGTTTGTACAGTGCAAGATGGATGATATGAACCCTACAGCAACACCAAGACGAATGCACTCATTTTGTATCCTCGCCTTCATGCTGTTATTAACCAAGAAGTTACATGGAAGGCCTAAATACATTAAAAGGTGCTGCCTCGGGTTTTGCGGACGCGTGATAGCATAGGCATACTGCAATACTGTCTGCGGTAATACAAAGTTTCGCGGCCCTAGCTGCTACAGTTACCTTCCCTACCATTGGAGGTTCGGTCTGAAGCAGTGCTCCAGTCCCAAAGGGTCACACAGTCCGCACGTGAAGTAGAACAGCTGGTCTCCTAGCAGCACGGGGGGGCGGTCACCCCGGAGGCAAGGCAGGTGGAAGTAATCGTGACACTTCTGACACTTCGAGCGGCAGGTACTGGTCTTCGTTGGTGATGGTTTGGTTGCAGTAGCCGCATTCCCCGTAGAGCACGGGGTGCGGGCTCGAAGGAGATAACGTCATAGCTATACTTGATTGTTTCTAGTCGATGCCCACCGCGCACATTGCCACATGATTATTGAAGCAATTTAATTGTAATTAATTGATCTATCTTTCTGTAGCTTCAATCTCTGTGTGATCGTGTGTGATCGTGATGTGAATTGAGTTCAATTCATAAAACCAGTGAAACAACCGAGATTCGACATGGGTCCATGTATAATTCTGCCAGTCCCATTTTTCGCTTTTCACTTTACCAAATAACAACATTTTCCTTATATTAATTGGCATCAAATCCAATTGTCAAGGAAGGTGGAGTGCGTGAGTACGTGCTCGCCCTTTTCCTTTCTTTTAATTCGGTTCTTAAAAGCTGATCCGAACAGATAAGGCTTTTACACATGGTTTCATAAGTAAATGGACATACTTCGCGAAGACCATTCCTAACTATGTAAATTCGTTCAGTCCTTAGAGGAGATTATTGTCGAGTGGTTTATACCCTCTCTCAGTGGTCAGAGCACCCGTAAGACAAGGCTATTTATAAAGATAGCACATTGTTAGGTCAGGTAAATGATGTCTTTTGCAAGATTCATCAGTGGTTTGTTCTAAAGGTTGGCTGTACTGTACAGCACTTGCAGCTGTTAGTGTCGTTAGTCAAAGGTGCAGTTGCATTGCTATAATAAGGCATTGAGCATGCATAGAATCAGGGTGCAGGGGCGTATCCAGGAAATTTGGAAAGGGGGGCCTCCCGCGCGAAGCGCGGAAGCTTTTAGCAATATAGCAATACTGACTCATACATCCATATCTACTAGGAGGATTAGTCACTGTTGAGGAGCTGCATCTGTTTCAGTTGCCAACATTCCTTGCTGCATGATCTTGGTATTTATAATCCAACTGAAACTGCAGTGCAAGCATGCAAGACATCTAAACAGGGCACTGCTATACAGTGAGTGAAGCCATCAAGGGGGTGATTGATTTTCAACATGAGCAGCATTTGGAGTCGCTGACTACTGCCAGGAAGATGGGAGCTAAAGCTAAGGAAGATGACTACATACTGAAATTTGAGAGTATAATACCTTCATTTAGCCCTGATCAACAGAGAGCACTTCGAAGAGCACTGAAAGGAAAGACATCAACATGGCTCAATGTACTTCCTCTACAGAACTACCTTTTTGACCTGTCACCTGTGCAGTTCAGAGATGCCAGTTTAGCCATACGTTATATTTGCGGGATCCTCCCTGTCTACCACTTAGATGTGATGGTTGCGGTACCACCTTAACCCTTCAACATGCCCTTGATTGCAAGAAAGGAGGACTTATCATTCAAAGACACAATGAAATCAGAGACTGCCTAGGAGATATTGCATCACAAGTATGGACACATGTCATCAAGGAACAAGTTGTCAGAGAGGCTGACGTTAACAATGGAGATGGTGGGCCGTGACTGGACTTAGGGATACGAGGGAAGGAGTGGACTTGGGATGGATGATAGAGCACCTCTCTAGTCTGTTTTATATAGATAGTACTGCTAGTGGTGTTCTTTGGGTCTATTGCTTGCAACACTTCCGCTTCAGAATTAATAAGTATGTAGACAGCAGCTACAAAAACTAAATGCAGTACTCAGAACTCAGCACACTTGTTGTGCAATGCATGTAGTCCCAAATTGGTGCACTGAGGACCCCTCGTACTGAACAGCTCACACTTAGCCATGTTCACATGGAGGCCCATTGCTGGACTCAACTCCTTAACCAGATGCAAAGCACGTAGTTTAGCTGGGTGGGTGCCATCAAGGCAGTCAACACACTCCATCTACATACATGCAGGCAGGATATCATCTCCTGCATGGAGGACCAAGGAAAACAGCAGGGAATCCAGAGGGAAACCATGCTGCATTCCAGAGCTAAGTAGGTATCATACTGAGGGGTGGGTCCCATGGCAACAAGACACTATATAGTTCCGGGTATATCACACACTTATCGAGGACTGCAGCTACTTGCCTGGAGATAATGTTGAAAACATCGTCGTATCCAACTTAAGCAATACAAATTCATTGCAACACTAAGCATGAGCTACTTTCTCTGCACATGCACGACACACCCAGCTGCGGAATTAGTAATACAATAACAACAATTTCATAATACACATGTACACTTAATTATGTATATGTATTAATAGCTACACGTACACACATCACTTAAAAGAAGCTGTCTATCACCTCATACAATTAAATGTCTTGACAATGTGCCAAATATAGTCGGTGGTTTTGTTGTGAAAAACTATCCACGTGGTCTTCAGAAAGAGCCTCGGGGCAATGTTCGTCTAGCATGGCCTAGTCCGATCCACCCTTTTCGTGGCCACTCCGGACCGGAGGTCAAATGAGGTGGCGAGCCTACACGTACGAATCATAGCTTCGAACTCAAGAAACGTACCTGGGGGGGGGGGGGGGGGTAAACAAAAAACAAAGAATGGAATGAGGGCTACACGAGTCTGGGGACTAGAAAGTCATCCCCATCGGGAGTGATGTAAGAGCCATTTTTAGTAACGCGATGACGCTGCCGCAATGCGCATGCGTAACAATCAATACACGGAATCGAAACTAAAAATTATACTAAAAGAGATATTATACGAAATAACTCTCTTCTCAAACAGGTACTTAAAATAAAATTTGTTGTCGTAAAGAACGTTAATTAATTGATTTAATAATTAGCTGTTTTTATGTTTTGATAAATCTTAGCTTACAAATACTATCGTAAAGGTGAAAGTTGAATTTTTGATATTCAATTCCTAACCAGAGTTATGGGTCGATGTCCGAAATTTCTGGCAACTGAGAGACTTATTGCTGCTGGGTGCTGACATTAGGGAAACAGTATCGCACATGCATAAAGTAACAATATTAATAACAGTTCTACTAACTTACAATAGATGCCGCTAACAAACCTACAGTTCTACTATCCTATTCGGACATTTACTCTTCCCATGATGGCCCTGGCCACTGACCTCACCAGTGACATGTTCAGGCAGCCATAGATTTTAGCCAGCATTTTGGGTTTGGGGGTGGCCTGGCCGATGGCAAGGACAGGTGTGCTACCTGACATTAGCAGAGTCAAGATGAAGCTCCAGGCCAATAGAAGGAATGACTGAGATCCAAGAACCCGTGTGAGGGGCAGATCCGAGCCTTATTCACTGCTCCCCAGCAAAGTGTGGTGTGTGTGGGTGTTGTGTGTGTGTATGGGTGGTGGTGTGTGTGGGGTGTGAGTGCATGGTGTGTGCATGGTGTGGTGTGTGTGTGGTGTGTGTGTGGTGTGGGTGTGGTGTGTGTGTGGTGTGTGTGTGGTGTGTGTTGTTTTGTGTGATGTGTGTGGTATGTGTGTGTGGTGTGTGTGTGTGTGTGTGTGTTAAACATTCTCCTAACATCAGATCTTCATATTTGTATGCGATGTGCATGTGTGCGCATGGTGTGTGTGTGGTGTGTGGTGTGTGGGTGTGGTATGTGAGTGCATGGTGGTGTGGTGTGTGTGTTTGTGTGGCATGTGTGTGTGTGTGTGTGTTGTGTGTGTGTGTGTGGTGTGTGTGTTAATCATAGATTGACCGTGCGTTTGTGACTTAAGTCACAAATCATTGATTATATTCATGTGGCCTTTAAAACTTAGGTACCTTCATGTGGTGGATTATGTATACTGATAGATACAGCAACAATACAATTAGCAGGAATTTTTTTCTTTCATGACGCTTGCAACCTCTTCCTTTCGTGACGCTTGCGACCTTTTCCTTTCGTGACGCTTGCGACCTTTTTCTTTCATGACGCTGGCTAGGTGTTGCACTGCACTTTCAACCGCACAAGACAGTTTCTGTTGCGTCACATATAAGCTCAAACGCCTCCTACTATTAGTTGGCAAATGTTGGTAATCGCGTGTCGTGTAGTGCAATCAAGGTTCTGGGGAAGAAGCCAGCAAAGCAAAGGTTTGGAAGACTGTCTGGAACAAGGGAACTGGATGGGGTGGTCGAAGGGATTGGGAGAAAAGTGAAATACTTAGTACGTTTTAGTGAGGTAGGGGTTTCAATGGCCTTATCAGCACGCAGCCTGAAATGTCAAGTCATTGATGCAAGCAGCAGTGGTAGCACAAGTGTACACCCTCCACCCTCCATTTCAGAAGAAGCAGCGTCTCCAGCAGTGGGTCTTCCAGAACAGCATGAGCAAGAAGTAGATGATTCTGACAATGCTTTACTTTGCCATGGAGTACAATGGAAGGTCGTTGATGGAGTTCTTGAAGACTGGAGATGGATGGCTAGATTTGGAGCACACATCTTGTGGGGTATGATGTAATATGTATATATTCACTGATTTTTGTAGCTGTCCTATCAGTTTACATAATCCGCCACATGAAGGTAGCTACGTTTTGAAAGGCCACATGAATATAATCAATGATTTGTGACTTAAGTCATATGACTTAAGTCACAAACGCACGGTCAATCTATGATTAAACATTCTCCTAAACATCAGATCTTTTTGTTCATATCTTTGTGGTTGATCATTTCATTAGTGGTGGTTGGGCTGCTATGTAAACTGTTAGCATCTGTAAAGGGCATCAGTTGCAGAATGTTGTCATGGCATGACACCATAAACCCTATAGCAGAACAAATACATGTAGCTGCTTCACTATAGAAGCTCACACCTGATCTCCTACTGTGAACTTCTCTCCACTTACACCCTTGTCATACCGTTTCTTGCTTCGATCATGAGCTGAAGCCAGTTGTTCCTTCACATCACTAAAGATCTTGCGGAGAGATTTGTTCAATGTCTCCACATACTGAGGTACCGTCGGTTCTCCTCCCTCTCCGTATTCCTGAACATTCAATTGACCAACGGCAATGTCAATTGGTAGAATTGGAGAGCGTCCAAAGTTGACTCGAAATGGAGAGTAGCCACTAGATTCATGAAAAGCCGTCCTATACGCGAACAGTGCCTTTGGGATGTGACAATCCCAATCCCTTTGATTTTCCGCTACCACTTTGGAAAATGGCTTCCAAAGTCCTGTTGAAGCGTTCCACCTGTCCATTTCCTTGAGGATGATATGCTGTGGTTCTCGTCTTGTTGATTCCCAACCGTTTGCACAGAGCACATATTACCTGACTGTTCAGGTTAGCACCTTGATCACTGTGCAGTGAACGAGGCACTCCATACCTGCACACAACTTCATCCATCAGTACAGATGCCAGAGTCTCTGAATCAGTCACTGCCAATGGAAAAGCTTCAACCCATTTACTGAACAGATCAGTAATAACTAGAATGTACTTGTGCCCTTTAGTGGACAGAGGAAGAGGCCCCATTATGTCCCAACTTATCACATCAAATGGATAAGTACACTTGATCGATCCAAGAGGTGCCAGAGGATGAGGTTGAGGTGGATTACGCTTTTGACATTGCTGACATTCTTGAACCCAATTCTGAATGTCCATCTCATATCCAGGCCAATAGAAGCGCTCCTTCACTTTCTCGGTTGTCCTCTGAACACCCAAATGACCCGACTCATTATGCAATTTCTCCAAAATAATCTTCACATGACCTTTAGGGACCACCAGCTGTGTACACACTGAATCGGAACACGACGCCCTAAACTTGCGGCAAAGTAGCCCATCTTGAAGAAACGTCTTTTTCAACCCTGGCACTGTACTAGACGGAACAGCAGTTCCATTTTTCAAGGCTTCAATCACTTTACCCAATGCAGGGTCTTCTTCCTGTGCCTTCAGAAAGGTATGAAGTGTATCCTCTGAGATGAGCTCTTCAATGGCAGCCACTGTGTTATCCCTTGATGGAATTCGAGACAAAGTGTCAGCATTTGTATGCAACCTTCCTGGTTTGTACTGGAAGTCCAGCTTGAATTGCTGAAGGAAAAGCAGCCACCTTGTCAGGCGTCCTCCAACATCCTTAATCCCTTTTAGGCTTGTTAGAGGATTATGATCGGTGATCAACTTGCATGGGAAACCATACACATAGGGATAAAATTCCTTCAATGAAGCAACCACAGCCAGTGCCTCTCTCTCTGTAGTGGAGTAATTTCTCTCTGCCTTCTGTAACTTCCTGCTCCAATATGCAATGACACGTTCTGTACCCCCTTGAACCTGACTAAGAACAGCCCCAATTGCAGCATCAGATGCATCTGTATGGAGTAGGAATGGTTGCTTAAAATCAGGATATGCCAGGATGGGTGGTGAAACTAATCTTGACTTCAACTCCTCAAAAGCATTCTGACTCGCTGAATTCCATGCAAAAAACTTAGCATTCTTTGCTCAAAAGTTTAAACAAGGGAGCTGCAATCTTCGAATAGTCCTTCACAAATCTTCTGTAATAATTGCAGAGGCCCATAAACTGTTTTACTTCCTTTGCACTTGTTGGGACTGGATAGCTGATGACTACCTCAGTTTTGGCTGGGTCTGGACAGATACCTTCAGCAGACACTACATGCCCCAGGTACTTGACAGCCTTCTGAACAAATTTGCACTTTCAGTTTTCAGCTTCAGCCCAGCATCTTGCAACTTGAGGAAAACATTAGTCAGCCGTTCTAGGTGTTCAGGAAATGAGGCACTAAAAACTATAATATCATCTATATAGATCAAACATTGTTCTCCCGTAAGTCCTGCAAGAATGCACTCCATAAGCCGTTGAAAGTGGCAGGAGCATTTGTGAGTCCAAATGGCATCACATTGAATTCGAAATGCCCCTTCTCAGTAGAGAAAGCAGTCTTCTCCTTGTCGTCTTCCTCTATTTCCACCTGCCAATACCCAGAGGCCAAGTCCAATGTTGTGAACAATGTAGATCCTGCCAGAGATTCCAAAGTAGCATCAATTCTCGGAAGTGGATATGCATCCTGGTGAGTCACAGCATTTAGTTTTCGGTAATCAATGCAGAACCTCCATGACCCATTTTTCTTTCTCACCATTACTACAGGAGATGACCACGGACTGCTGCTTGGTCGAATCACTCCTCTGGACAACATTTTCCTCATCCTCATTCATGTCACCCTTTAAGCTCTCAGGCTGGCGACGCAAGGGCTGCCTGATAGGACTTCCAGAGGTGTTTATCCTGTGCTTAACCACCTTCGTCCTCCCTAGAGCTCCATTTTCTGAAACAAAGAGGTCATCAAACTTCCTCAGGAGGTTCCTCAGCTCATGTTTTTCTGAATCGGTGATTTCAGTGGAGTCCAAGTTAAATGTAGTAACCTCTCTGCGATTGCCTGAACCGACTGTTGCTACATTACTTTCCATCAGGATAAGGTTTCTCTGCGGTACAAACTGACCCAACTGAATACCTTTGTACACCTTCACTGCTGTAGGACTCACATTCATCACTTGAACCAAGATTGATCCCTCGGACAATACGCGGCCCAATGAACGAGCAACACAAAGATGCTTCGGCAAAACTGTCGCAGGTTCTATCAGCCCTTCAGAGATCCGCTCGGTTGAACCACAAGATCCTTTCTGCAAAGTTGCAATGACCAAACGCACCGAGCGACCAGGGATATCCATGTCTTCCAAAGCATGTACAGAGATGCTGTGTGCATCATCACTAGAAACCGATACGTCGCTACTAGGAATCTTGATTGTGCTGTTCCCTAGGTGAAGCGTGTTATTCCTGAAATCCATCACAGCCTTGTTAACCTTCAAAAAATCAGCTCCCAGTATGCATTCAAAGGTTAGATCCCGGACGACAATGAAAGTATGAACTGTCCGAAAGTTGCCTAGACAAATGTCAAGGTCCACTTGCCCCATCACATTTAGAGGCAGGCCATTGGCACCGATAGCTGTTCTTGATGTGGCCATTACCAGGTTTCTACTTCTATCTTCCAAAACACCACTTCGAATTACGGACACCGCTGCTCCTGAATCTAAAAGCATGTTCACGGACCTTTTCCCCACATTCCCATCTATGCAAAGCAATGAATTGATGTTAGATACGTTGCATCCAAAGTGCAGCGGATCCAGATATTGGCGAACGTTCAACGGGCTCCTAGTCTGCTGCCGTTCGCCGTTCCAGCAGGCCCGTTGAAGTTTAAAGGACAGAATCGTTTGATATGTCCCTCCTCTCCGCATCGAAAACAGCACATTCTTCCGCTTCTTCGTCGATCGTCATAGCTAACTGGCCGTACATGACGACGCCCCGCCTCTTGTTCTGTTCCTCTTGCCTCCGCCCTCGTCTTGGAATTACCTGCAGCAACTGAGCATTGCACCACACTCTGAATCTGTGCCTCCATGTTTCCCAATCGCTCTGTCAAGTCTTTCAGTGCAGCCAGCAGACCTGTGTCGCAATCTTCCACGGAACTAATCTTAGCATTCAGCTCCATTGGTTTGGACTCGAACTCCAGTACAAGTTCAATTTCTCTAGCTGCCTCAATGGCATTTTCGAACGTGTCCGGCTTACCCCGTAATAATAGCTGCCTGCTAACGGGAGTCTTTAGTCCCATCACAAACCGCTGCAAAAGTATGCGGACGTACTGTCCTCTTCAGGATACGCTTGTTTGAACAATTTTTTCAACTGCATTGCGAATTCCGTTACTCTTTCCCTTTCAAGTTGTGAGCGTGTCATGAACAACTTCCCGGCCTCCAACGGCTCACGACATAACCTTAGCCTCTTCACCAGCTCCTCCTTTACGTAGTTCACCGCCTTCTTCGTATCAGCTTCAAGCTCTACATAGCACTCAACTAGCTTGCCCCTCAGTAACGTCGGTAAGATTAGTGCCTGTTTTTCCTGGCTCCATTCTTTGGCAGCCGCAACCAACTCAAAACGAATCCATGACGATTCGAAGTCCTCGCAAGTAATATCCGGAAGTGGAATGTTCACTTTCTCAGCCATATCTCGCACTGTGACCAAATCCCACTTCTGACACCAATTTGTTACGTGGGTCAGCGAGCAACTTTAATAGTGACTTCCCAATACACATTGTTCACACTACCTTCCACTCTCCAACACACCCCACCAGGCCATTACACACCTCTCCCTCCCTCACCCAGGTGGACACATCCATATAGGGTCTATAGGGTCTACTTCATAGTGGGCAAACCACTTACTGTTGACATCTCTTCTGATGTCGAAAATCTTGATCAGCAGCGCTTGTCAGCCAGTTTCCATTGTGGTTCCATTTCACACACATCACAGTAGCCTTGTCGGCATGGCTAAATTTAGAACGAATTGTGTGAAAGTGAAACTGAACTCTCATATGCTATCCAGCAGAAATATCATTGCACAGTTCTTGGCTATGACCACATGCGTGCATAATGCTCATGGTCACACCCAGAATACTGCCAAATGGGGATGGGCACCGTAGGGACACATCTTGCAGGCACTCAGTCCAGCCCTGAGGTCTCAGAGCTTCAGTTGACTGCTGGTATCGCGGGCGTCCACTTCCCCGCTGAGGCCCGCTCTTTGTATCGAGCCCGAAAGTGGAAACGTACAGTACCCCCGGCGTTTCGTATCGATCGGGCCAGAAAGGTACCCCCCCCTTTTTTTTTTACAGCAGTCCTATTAATCAATGCCCCATGAGAATCTCCCTCGATCGGACACTCGGACACTACGCGAACAGTGACTGCCATTTATAGGATGCCAAACCTAACTTGACTACCGGCATACTGTAGCGCACCGCAAACGTCGATCGGAGAGAACATTTACGGTATACTTAGGCCCTATAATATACACTAGGTATGCGGGTCAAGCTATGGTTGTTACGCACATGTACAGCACCTAAGCACCTCAGTTATAACATACCTGAGTATCTCTGTTGCAATGCTTCCCTGAATCAGACTCACTCACTCACGCCCGTTAAAAACGTCCATTACGTCATGCAATCATTGTGAAGAATTAATAATGAAGACATTCAGTATCTCAATCACTAAAAGTGACTCAGGAACCTAGAGAAGTAGGCAAAAGAGTGTTTTATGGTAACATACACCTGCCTCGATGATCTGGTTAACATAATAATAAACGTTTTTTTACCACAACTATCACAGATATGTACAAACGTCTTGAAAAACCCTAATTTGTATCAAATTTCTACAGGTGTCTATGGACGTGTTGTTTTAGGGCCATGGAACCCACAGATAGACCATGAAAATTTTTGTTTCATCAATAAAGCATAGCTTATGATGTGCTTCACTATATTTTTCAACGTTTTTGTCCTTTCCTGATTTAAGTTGAACAGAAATGCACTTTGTTCCATACATTTCAATGGACGCGTGCGCGGAAAATGCACGGACGTTTGCAATGACGCGTCAGGAATACGTCACGAGCGTCTGGCAATGGCTCATGCATGCATGCATGCACAGAATATTTATATTCATTTGGGTAAGTTTCCGAGAAAATGAAAAGTGGAAAAAGTTATAAAAATGCTTCACGTTTGAATCGCTAAACCTCCGTAAAGGTTTAAGCTATCAACTTCCTATTTCGAACACGTCTTGCCACACCACTTCTCTCTACGGAAATCGATGTTGGTGTCTTACCCGTGCTCCTTGCCGACGTTACAAGGCACAGTACCCCGAGGGGTTCAAAATACATTAATTATGACTCTTATCTCTCAATACAAAAACAAGATTATATATACTTCTATTAATACTAGCTAGTATGCAGCTAGTTTATGCATTTTTGTCATAAGTGAGGCGAAGAGCAATAAAAATTTCTACAACTTCGTGTGCATTGACGATACAGTTATAATGAATGTTCATCATTGCTAATCCTGCTGCATCAATTACTTGTATCGGTGCTTCCTGTTCTCTTGACGTAGTCAATGATTCCTGGCGGCTTACATCATGATCACTGCTGAATAAGCCTCTATATGAAGCAATAACTGTTCATTGATGAATAAATAGGCACAAACCTCTTTGGGTTTGACACAAATTGTAGAATTGATCCTTGTCGCTTACTCATTACTATACGTAGCACATGCAGTTCTGGTGAAGCAGAGTTGTTATTACGTTGCAGTTTTACTTACCCTGGATGTTCTGAAGATGAATGAAAAAGATGCAATAACAACTTCAATTCGCAATTGTAAACGCTGTAAGTGAAAAACTATCCCGGCTTTGCGAGGGGAAATCTTTACAAACTTATATAAGGTAGCGTTGAACAATATAAGGGCCAATGGTGCACGATTTAATTGATGCCAGGATTGTAGCATCGTGGGATACATTGTGAACACTTCCTTCATACGTGTATGTATAACATCAGCAGGCACACAGTACGATTACGTAAGCAATATAATTAGATGAACGGACGGGGGAGGAATGCACGTGCCCCTTGTGCCCCCCCCACACACACACACACACTGTGACACACACACACACACACACACACACACACACACACACACACACACACACACACACATCCGCCCCTGACTGAATATTAGTAGGTGAAATGCTACATGATGTTAATGCTATTAGGTTACGTTAATGTATATTGCGTATTACAGTGTATCATTTGTTTTCTGTTTTAGAGATCCAATCATAGCGTCCTTCTATGAGGACAATACAGGTATGAGAGATGAAACTTATATGATGGGGCAAGGACATGGAAGAGGATGTGGCCAATATGACGGAGGACGAGATGGGTTGCTTATTAGCAATGTTTGTCTGTTTAAGGTCTGGGAACGAGACTTTTGTTACTGTTGTCTATTGTGTGACAATCTTACGAACAATTATTCCATGAAATAAGTAAATTATCTATGAGAAAGTTGGTGGTATATAGGATTTGAAGGCAATCGGTTATTTCGAATAGATAAAAATCACTAATTGATAATTCCAAGTAATGCTAAGTTGCTATTCGAGCGGATAGGTTTTTGCGAATATTCGAATAACCTGATAACCGGTTACACACCATACGTTGTTTCCTCTCTTTTTACACCACTAGGTTTATGTTTCTCCATTCGGAGGTACTTCGGTATTCGTCGTCAGCATCACAATTCGCCCATTATTCGAATACCTAGACCAAACATTGTACGACAAGCATTGATCTATTTTTGGGATCAAACAACGGTCTATATTTGGGATCGAACAACGGTCTATTTTTGAGATCGAACAGCGGACCGTTTCTCCGACCGACCAGCCAAACGTACTATGGGATATAGGTGGTACCTTGCATGACGTCACACTATTCGACATACAATACAATACTACTTGAGGCGAGCAGTATGGTTCACAGAGACGACCCAATAGTCGACCGTAAGTTAGTATATCACTATCAGGCAATGATGCATATACATGCACATGCAGGGCTATAGTCGATACTGGAGGCAGCAGAAGACAATCCTGGTCATACTCGGCTAATGCACCACGTGGTTGTTGGGTTAGTGTGTATGCTGGCTACACTGGCGCAGTAGCAGTAAACTAACGGCATCGCTATACCTTCAGGCTAACATGGCTCAAGAAAAGGCTCGCTGCGCTGGGACTTAAACGGCGCAACGTTGTGGAAACACGCCTTACACTTGTACATCAGATCAGGCCATTACGGTCAGTACTTTTTGCCGGGCTATGCAAATACAGAGTGGCGTGACGTCTCCACGTGGGGGGCATAGAATGAACTTCAAACGTCCAACTGCTGCCTCGGATACCGGGCAATGTGGAGATTGCTACAATTGAAGTACCGGTACACTATTAAAAGGTAGCCTCATCTTTGGGTGAGGTACACGTGATCCTCCTTGACATACATCACTCATGAATCTAGATCCACTGTGATGATGCTACTGGCAGTAATGGATCCTATTGCTTCACGACTACGTGACTATCGGAGTATGCACATGCAGATCCAGTTGAGGACGATTGTCGGTGACGCGGGGACCTCTCGTTGCTGGCCGATGCAGACGAATGAGTCTGAGACGATGATCGTTCGACCAGCGCAGAGCCCGCAAGTGTCTTTTTGAGGGCTGCACACAATTGGTCCTGGAACACAGTATCATTAACTAGAGAATCCTCCTTCAACATCTTGCATGCAGTGCGGAAACAATTTCAATTTAATTATTATAAAATCATTTTTAGATTACAATTACAATTACAATCTCTTACTAGTATACATATTTTACACAACTGTTAAATCATGTTGTTAAATGTCTCCAGCCAGCGCATCATATGTTACAGAGAACCAGGTGTGTTGTTCCTCCTAGCCATTTGCCTCATCATCATGATAACGAGAGTGTGAAGGACACAGCATACGATAGTTGCCATGAAAAGTTTATTTCTTTTTGTCCGGCGGGATGCTCCAGATGAAGTGTTCGATTTGCTGCGCTCAAGAGGACACGAACCACTGCTTAAGACTGACATATCAACACAATAAAATAACCTCCTCAGTTGAGGACGGATTTTGGTTTTACCATGCAAGCACACAAAACAAACCAGTTCAAATGCTCATACCACACAAACACTGCAATACAGCCACACTAATACAGTCAACAACACACAGATGTGAGGACACACACACCACACACACACACACACACACACACACACCACACACACACCACACACACAGCTGTACAGTCAAAAGGTGTGACCACAAAAACAATCAAACACCTAGGTGGGGGAAGGGTTAATTGTTTTAGCACTGCACAAAGCAGCACACAAACACACAGCACAAATACACACACAGCACATATCACCCAAAACCACAGCACATACACACATATATCACACAGAAATACACAGCACATGTCACACACACCACACAGTACATATAAAATACAAAACACAAACACTGAATACTCAAACACATCCTGCATAGATGCTACCAAGCATGTGACATACCTTCCAATTTTACTACTGCATCCAAATAGAACTTGACCACAACATCAGGGTCATTGTTAGTGGCAGTCAGCTCCAACCAAATGATCTTCCGTGAAAATCTGGAGGAACACCGTGAAAATTATGAAACAAGATACAGAGACTACTTACCCATCAATACAAGCATGAATGGGGAAGCCAAACGGTTTGAGCTTGTCATACCCATCGATGTGCCAACACCAGTTTGGACCCTGAAATGAAACACTAAGTTCAAGGTATAGGTAGCTGCACACATGGGGCTGTTCACATATTTTCTCCTTGTAAATCGTTTAACTTTACGTAGTCGTGAAGCAATAGGATCCATTACTGCCAGTAGCATCATCACAGTGGATCTAGATTCATGAGTGATGTATGTCAAGGAGGATCATGTGTACCTCACCCAAAGATGAGGCTACCTTTTAATAGTGTACCGGTACTTCAATTGTAGACATTGCCCGGTATCCGAGGCAGCAGTTGGACGTTTGAAGTTCATTCTATGCCCCCCACGTGGAGACGTCACGCCACTCTGTATTGCATAGCCCGGCAAAAAGTACTGACCGTAATGGCCTGATCTGATGTACAAGTGTAAGGCGTGTTTCCACAACGTTGCGCCGTTTAAGTCCCAGCGCAGCGAGCCTTTTCTTGATGTTAGCCTGAAGGTATAGCGATGCCGTTAGTTTACTGCTACTGCGCCAGTGTAGCCAGCATACACACTAACCCAACAACCACGTGGTGCATTAGCCGAGTATGACCAGGATTGTCTTCTGCTGCCTCCAGTATCGACTATAGCCCTGCATGTGCATGTATATGCATCATTACCTGATAGTGATATACTAACTTACGGTCGACTATTGGGTCGTCTCTGTGAACCATACTGCTCGCCTCAAGTAGTATTGTATTGTATGTCGAATAGTGTGACGTCATGCAAGGTACCACCTATATATCCCATAGTACGTTTGGCTGGTCGGTCGGAGAAACGGTCCGCTGTTCGATCTCAAAAATAGACCGTTGTTCGATCCCAAATATAGACCGTTGTTTGATCCCAAAAATAGATCAATGCTAGTTAGCGCGGTAGCGGAAGTGGATGATCGTTTGATCGCGGAATGGGATCGATCGCAGAATCGGACCGCTGCTCCGTTGTTCGAACACGGAATCGGACCGTCGCTATATTGTTCAATCAAAAAACCGCTTGTCGTACAATGTTTGGTCGCGCGACCTCCAGGGCCACCGTAAAAGAATGACAGACTTCTCATCTATGGAGAGCCGTTTGTTTCAAAATTCGATCCGTATTTTTTTCATTCGATAACGCAAAATATCATTCGATAACGCCAAATTTCATTCGATGGGGAACGAGGATCATTCGATGGGGAACGAGGATCATTCGATGGGGAACGAGGATCATTCGATGGGGAACGAGGATTATTCGATCCTCGTTCCCCATCGAATGATCCTCGTTCCCCATCGAATTAAATTTGGCGTTATCGCATAAAGTGGAGAGCCGTTTGTTTCAAAATTCGATCCGTAATTTTTTCATTCGATAACGCCAAATTTCATTCGATGGGGAACGAGGATCATTCGATGGGGAACGAGGATCTATTCGATGGGGAACGAGGATCCTTCGATGGGGAACGAGGTGGTACGAGTTTACGGCGTTACCAGATCAGAGGTTTGGAGTACTCCGTCTTCTGTGCTATAGGAATGGCGTTTCCTCTCGTATATGTTTCTCAGCTATGTTTCTCAGCAGAACATCGCAGAAACTTAACTAAGCATGATTCGAGGAATGAAGAAAGGGTGAGTCTTTACTGCCTTTTTGTTGAGCGCAGTCCAAGCTATACTTATGTTTGCGTGCATATTTGCGTGAGTGTGCGTGTTGGTCAATACACTTTTCTGTCGTTTGAGGAACGAATTAGACAGAATATACGAATGCAGTTTGAGACTAGCCAACAGTGATGGTGCTAATATGTGCAGAGAGTACGATGCAAGGTCGTGTTGATATGATGATGCAAGGTCAAGGGGCAGTAAAGGCCTCATGGTGAGCTGTTGATCAGTGCGTGCACATAGTTAGCCATGAGCCTACAGAATTGAGGCAACCCTGTGTGTGTGTGTGTGTGTGTGTGTGTGTTGTGTGTGTGTGTGTGGGTGTGTGGTGTGTGTGTGTGTGGGTGGTGTGTGGTGTGTGTGTGGTGTGTGTGTGTGTGGTGTGTGTGTGTGTGTGTGTGTGTGCTAGAACACTGGTGAGTTAGCCATGTGGTCTGGTAGTATAAGAAAGGGATTTCGGGTATATGTAAGAAGTGGGTTGGGTGAAGCGAGCATGATATAGGAGGAGAAATGAGTTGCACTTGGCTCAACATGTAATTAATGATGCAGAGAGACAAGAGCTGAAAGGAAGAGACCAGGATGAATGCATGTATAGGGAGCTCGAGAATAGGCCACTGTACTGACATTGAGAGGTATAATATGTATCGCCGGTTATTAGCACAGATATGTCGTTTGAACTTTGCATGTGTGGTGAACCTCTAACTGAATGCAACAGTCTGGCTGATTATGTTTCGTAGATACAGATCCAAAGCAGTGACCATGATCCGGTGGTGGATACGAGAAGGTGAACTGGACAAAACTTTTCAGTAATGTCTGAATGATATTTAATATAAAACTGCACAAGTCATTCCACGTTAATGTTACAA
>JABACO010000009.1:6816420-6906420 GCA_013339895.1 Ephydatia muelleri
ACATTAGCAACAATACCAGGAAGGCAAGGAAAGGTTCAGAAGTGGCTTGATTAATGCGTGGGATCATAGTTGCCAGCAGTAGGGGGAGAGGGGAGGGGTCTATTTGACAGCAGTTCAATAACAAATCTCTCTCAGTTCCAAACAATTGCCTGGATCTTCAATTGTTAACTTTAATTACCTCGTTTCCCAAAACATGTTGCGTAGTGTTGATTAAGCTGGTACATGTAGAAACACTCAAATGACAAAGGATAAATTGATAGAGTTAAAGGTGACAGCAGAAATAGAATACACATAAGTTGAGAGAGCGATGATCAAGTTCACAGATTATAGCAAGACACATGGCTTCTTATTATGCGCTTTCACAGGCTTGGATGGTCTCAGAACAGCTCTGACAGCCTCGTCAAACACAGTCCTCACATTCTTTTGTGTGATAGCAGAGCATTCTAGGAACTTGACGGCACCAATCTCCTTCTGCAACTGCAGACCCTGAGGAAGCGTTATGGGTGTCAATCGCTTCTCTTTAAGCTTCTGAACTGTCTCTTATCATCTCGAAGGTCCATCTTTGTCCCCACGAGGACTATGGGTTGTATTTGGACAGTGGTGGCTCACTTCTGGGTACCACTGTGCATGTGGAGAATGAATCGATTGAAAGGCTTGATGCTCTATACAGTATTTTTACGACTTACTTTGGCCTTACGTTTTCATATGATGAAGGACTGACCAATGAGAAACAGACAAGGAAACATCCTATATGGGCCGTGGCAATTGATAAGTCTCAAGATGAAATTAAATAAGTACTTTTCACTTACTGTTAGAGGATAGAAAGTGGTCTCAATCTGTCATAATCCTCCTGACCTGGACATGCACGGATAGGACAAAAGCTCTGAATGCACAGCAACGTATATAATGCAGACAGCTGTACACACCTGCGGTGTCCCAAAAGCCCATATTGATTGGCCTTCCGTCAATCATCACGTTAGCTGAATAATTATCAACCTGTAATTTTAATCTGCCAATAATGGGATGGAGACAGTTTGCAAAATAGAAAACTCACACAGTGGGAACATAGTCTCCGGGAACGGCGTTGGTTGTGTAGCTAATCAAAAGGCAAGTCTTTCCCACAGCACTGTGGGTAAGGGGGGGAGGAAGAATACATAGTACATAGTTCAAATGAGTACTGAATAAAAAGCACTTACCCATCTCCAACAACGACGCATTTTATTGATTGCATTTTTTATTGCAGTTACTTTGGTTTGCTTGTATATGTATTTGTAGTGAAATGTGGCATCTCCGCGATGCTGTACTTATATATGCGGAGCGCGATCTAAAAATAGACCACAGCTATATAATCTATTTATAGCAGCATTCACGTGATCCCATGCTCCGTGAATATCACAAGCTGTTGCATAACCAAGCAAATGCAAGAGTTCAGTGACACATCCTAGCTACAAATTACAGACGCACAAGGGGGACCAGAGGAATAGAAGGAGACCAGACCATGCAGAAAACACAGAAAGGACAGGAACGGAGTGGACCACAGAGCATTCAGCCTTCTTCCCAGCCGTCCGAGAGTGTAGAAATGGAGCAGCTTGCGGGTTACTATACACAAAAACACATGTCATGTGTAGTTGCATCTTTTGTTAAGTGCTCTCAGACAGTGGCGGTCTGGGCATGAATTATCTGGGGGGGGGGGGGGGGGCACAACACTTATATGGCGCCCGGGCCCCCCCCCCCCCCCCCCCCCCCCCCCCCCAGCATAAATTAATAGCTATAAATGTACACAGAAAGTAGGCTTAGGTATCAAATTTAATGCAAAATGTGACATGCATATATAGGATTGATGTGAAAGTGTTATAATAACGTTTTGGAGAGCTCCGATGAACTCCGTGCCAAACTGATCGATTATTGAATCGCATGATAGGGAGAAGAGAATTTTACGTTCAACAGACATCATTAGCAATCATCATCACTTAGCGAATCAGTGTTGTCTACAACGTCCATTTTAGGGCAGGTGCTAGAGAGGGTATGAAATCGATGGTACACGGCAGCAAAACTCAACATATCCAGAAATGAGCGGTCAAAAGTGAGAATAATTTACTCGCGGTTTGCGAATCACCGAATATTCCCGTATACCTTCCCATACCAATGTATGGGTTAGTTGTATACCAAGGACGCCAGATTTTTCCCAGGATTTGAAATTTGAAAATGTTAGTATACTACATTTGTTATGATTTTTAGTGGTGTCGCCGTATTTTTCCTATTTAAGCTGGGGCTTCCCTAGGATTGTCATAACATTGTCCCCAAATGTACAGGTAGTCAATGACATTACAATATTCCACGGTCATTTGTGTCAATACCTTTACGATTTACGATTTTGATATTTGAAAATAATATAGCTAGTACATCGAAGAACTATAAAATGTACTAAAAACTAGACCTTCCTATAGAAAAATCGGCTTCCATACCCGGGAGAAGCATTTCATGTTGAATCTCCATCTCGTGCCCTCAAAATTGACTCACGTGCGGATAATTAGTTGAAGTGTGGCCCTCCTTCAGTTTTTTGATGGCATGAAATCGGTCCCAGACCTCTCATCGCGCTGCCCAAAAAGGTTTTCTACCAGTTGAGTTACTATGCGATCTTACCCGATGCGATCGGGATCGTTTGTATAAATCGCGCATGCAGTACCATCCAGACGTAGCTTCTTGACACACGCGTGCGCGCGTCACGAGTGATGATACCCGTGCGTGACTCGAGCATACTTGTGTTTCACACGCATCAGGTTAGTCGTGGCGCGAAGCGACATTTTCGAGACACGAACTCGCGTGATGGCACCCACTCCCTCAGTTGTAAAATACTATTGACAAAATTTCTACAATTCAGGAGCCCTTTGCTTGAATGCTAAACTAAGTTGTTTGTGAAGCCAGAACAGAGTAAGACTATGAGCTGTGTGTGTTGTTAGTGTGTGTGTGTGTGTTTGTACTGTGTGTGCGTGTGTGTGCGTGTGCGTGCGTGTGTGTTTGTGTGTGTGTGTGTGGTGTGTGTGTGTGTGTGTGTGTGTGTTGTGTGTGTGTGTGCTTACAAGTGTGTACTAGTATAGACCTATTATTATGTGCTTGACCTTACAATTGTGTGCTATGTAAACTGTGATTAGCCTAATCTGATGTTAGACTGCCTTGTAGCAGTTTTTTCTCTGAGAACAGTAGGTCCAGGGTAGGCCTATGTAGGTACATGTAGGTCCAGGGTAGGCCTATGTAGGTACATGTAGGTCCAGGGTAGGCCTATGTAGGTACATGTATATGTAGGTCCAGGATAGGCCTACATAGGTCCAGGGTACTAGTATAAGCCTATGTACTGTTAGGTACATTGTAGGTTCAGGGTGGTACAGGTGGTGATGAACACGCGTAGGCAAAGATGAGGAGAGTGAAGATGAGGATAACTATTCAGATGGAATTGAAGTTGACTAAAACCTACAAACACCTGGACCCTTGCACAAGTACATGCATGTACTGAATTACAATTGTATGGCCCTTGAAGATAATTTCATTCTGTGGTAGGTCCATTGTATGCTATGTAAACTGTGGTTAGCTAATCTGATGTTAGGCTGCCTGGTAACTTCCAGTTCTAAGAGAACAAACTGTGTACCTATGTCTTAAAAGCACACACTTTATATGTGTAGCACCTATATACAAACCACACATTGTGTGCAGCGATGGTGATGGCATGCATGGGAGCATTAGTCCTGATGCCATAAACTTCACAATCAAGTACATGATGGGAGGGGGGTGAGTGGCCTGATGCAAAGTCTTTGGCCTAGTGGTAGAGGCATTTTAGTCTGTTGCATAATGTCCTGGTACTTTGTTGTTCTAGGGTTCAATAAGAGAGCTCTGTTTTAAAAGTCTGTTTGGGACTGTTTCTATGGAGATGACAATCCTGTATCTATTTTTTTGTACTGGTGAAGAACAGCAGGGTCCAGGAACCCAATGTTGAGACTGACCATCTGGAGTCATCCACCTCAGGCTCAGTGAATTTACTCAATCAGAGTTTTGACACTAGGTTCCAACCTACCAGGCAAGATGTCTGCTGGTCCAGAGGGCATGCACTTCTTCATCAAGTGGTCCAAAACCAACCAGATGGGCAGGTGTGTTTAGCGTACCAAAGGCAGGCACATGTGTCCAGTTCCAGCAATGGAGGCCTACAGAGAATGTTGTCACTGTTCCACTCACTCCTCACCCCTCTTCCACTTCAAAGATGGGAGAACACTCACATCTAAGAGCTTCCGCTCCACCTTTCTACCCCTGGTATGGTGGAGCTATGTGGCTACAATCCAGCCAAATATAACACCCACATTGGTGCAGCCATGTACAGTAGCTGCCAGAACAGGCCTTCCCACTGACACCATTTGGAACCTCGGAAGAGGTGAAGCAATTGCAAAGCATACCAGACATACGTATTGGTGCAGCCACAGTACATGTAAACTCTAATTGCTAACTAGCAATAGCACAAATTGTGTATGTTTTAACTGCACATTACATGTATCTATGTTCACACAAACCACACACTGTGTGCAGAGACAGGGGTTGGGCCTGATGCCATAACATGGGAGGGGGGTGGAGTGTGCTTTGACCCTGATGCAGGGCTTTGGCCTAGTGGTAGACTGAGCAGCGCCCCGATGTGTAGACAAAGCTTTCCTTAATGTAAGTATATATTGTGATAGCGCTCTTCCATTGGCGAAGTCCCAGAGAGTGCTTCGCAGTTAAGCGCTTTACGTGTATTGATCGACGCACACATGCAGACAAATATTGAAAATGCGGCACATTCAGACTTGATGTTAATCGATCTAGGTAAGACTGAGAAGCCTACGTAGGTCGTAGCTGTACTGGAAAGTGCTAACGAATTATTTTTTCCCTGCGTGTAAGCGTATCAGTGCACGTGCCTAGCCTACGCGCTTCATTCATCGAGCTGCATGCAGGCTAAACGAACACTGTTTACAATAAACTTCAAGTGAAATCAACCCACTATATAGGTCCAAAGTGTCCATGACGACGTCTTGTATACAATAAATATAATAGCTTCACCATAATGCATTAGCAGTGAGCTAGGTGGTGGGTGTCCCTCTAGCTGGCAGTCTAGACCTATGGGAATTGGGGGGAGGAGGCTAGGGAAAAGGTTTCCACCTGGCTTGCTATTGGCTCAGATCATCACCAGCAGCCTTGTTAATCTTCAGATGAATTAACTTATTGTGTCACCATTAGACAATTATTGCCAATATTTATTAAATAATTTTGGCAGATGACGCAATGGCATACTTATATGAATAAATTATGCGCGGTAGAAATTAATTTTTTGTCCTGATTTTAGTTAAAGAATGGTTAATGGAATAATTTTTTGAAGTACATATTTCATAATCAGACCGATTTATAGTACATTATAAACTTGTTTAAAATTCAATTTGAAATAAAAAGCAAGATGACCGCCTGACCGCCTATGTATGGGCCATTTCTGGATATGACAATTCTTGAAGGCATTGGCTTGTAATGAAGTAAAATTTGTCACAAAACTCTGCCACAGTGAAGATCTTGAGCGGTTTTACCATGCACTTTTCACGAGATCGGTATAAAATTGCTGGGCGCAAAGATGGCTAATGTTTCAAATAGCGACCTGTTTATCAAGTCGCCTTCTCATTGATGTTAGAATAGTGTCAAGAGCAACGAAAACTGTCTTACGCTTCCATGACTCCTTCTGGTGTTTCAGGTACCTCACCATCTTCCGTGATGCGGCACATTCGACGACTTACCCTTGTTGTTCTCCACTGGATGTTACTAGAATCTTGAACGCTTCGTTCCATTATGTGGATTATATCCTGTGCAATTCTCATTCCCTCCAGAGATGCATGGGTGTCTATCGACGACGAATTCAGAATGCGGGTGAAGAGTTGACCTAGTACCATACACTCGGCCTGCTGCGTAGCTACGTTTAGGGTAATCTCCAGCCCTTAATTCTCTCATGCAGGTCTAGCAATGTAAAGACTATTGGAGGTGCAGGTTTCAGATGTGATGCTATTAAAGGTTCATCTGAGAAACAGTGGGGAAACTTCAAACCACTGCAGTTGAATGCTGTGAACCAGTTTACTGTGCAGGTGGTACACAACAGTGTCCTACATGAAAGTTCCAGAGGTTGGAACAGGATATCCAAGCAGATCGGACAACTGTAGGTGACGTGTGAGCTTTTATCATACCATACATCCTTCATCATGCAGTATGTGTCTCCCATTGGTAGATGTTTGTGGAGCTGTACATCTGTCCGCCACCCGTTTGCACAAATAACAAAACAATAGGGGGTGGATCTCGGGTAGATCACAGGTAATGTCAACGTTGAAGACACTATTCAGACATTCAGAAAATTCATCTCTTTCTCTATTCTTTAGCCACCCAAAGGCTTCCACACACTCTGCAGCATTGCTGGACCTTAGTGCTGGGCTGATCTATTCAATAACTGTAACTGAACTGTGGAAACTATGCCAACAGGATATTCTAAAGTTTAGATGAAAGAACTGTGTTTGCACATATTTGATGGCTATGGAGAATGGATATGGCGGAAATGACACCAAGAGCTTCCATTTGGTCCAACTCAGTTTGCACCTGCTTACGAAGAGGAATGAGTACATGCTTGGGAGCAAACAGAAAGACTGGTTTGGAGTTCCTTTTCATTTTGATCTCATATAGGGTTCACCCAGATTTCCTAGACCTTGAAACAGTGCAGGGTATTTTACCAAGATCTTGCCCTTGAAACTGCTGGTAATCTCGTTCACTCTGACAACAAGACCCATGGACCTAATACATGTAGCAGGAAATCCTAGCAAATTGTTCTTCAAACCCTTTACAACAAAAATCTGATGTTTCTCCGATTTCGCAAGGGAACCAACTACTGGTTTGATGGCCTCACAGTATCTTTGAAAGTTTAGCCAGCTTTCCTCTACTTCGTATTTTCTTGTAATCTTCTTCAGATATAGCTGTGACATCAGCACCAGTGTGTATCTTGAATGGGTAGAGACTGTCCACATACGAGAATTTTTGCCATCCCGGAACCCTCCCAGGAACTCTTTGCTTCCTCAACTGGACCAAGGAATACTGTCTCTACCTCACCTTGGACGCTATTCGTCTCCTTATCCAATACCTTCTGTGGGGTCCTCTGGGAAAAACATTGGGACTGGAAATGTCCTCTTTTATGAAATCGAAAGCAAGTCACTTTCTGTGCGGGACACTTCCCTGTTTCATGCTGATTTCTACACCTGGTACAGGATGAAGATGAATTCTTTTGCTGTGCCACCTTGCCCATTGAATTCATCCTGTTCACGTCTGCTTCCACGCCTTCCTTATCACTGTCCCTCTGCCCTTTGAGAACCAGCTGCTGCTCCCCGACGCATTCTGATTGCCGCACCATCCGTGCCGCTTTCTCCAACATTAACCCGGGGTCCAACTGTAGTCGTTTGGAGAGTGCTTTATCTAGAATTCCTATTACTGTTCTGTCACGAATTAATTCCTCACGGAGTTGTCCATACTCGCAGTTTCTCGCCAGAGCGTGTAGCACTAGAAGATTCTGTTCAGCCGACTCACCCTCCATTTGGTCCCTGCTATTGAACCGCGCGCGTTCGAAAATAAGATTCTTTCTCACCCCGAAAAACGTCTCGAACGTATCGACTGCTTCCGCGTTCTTCTTTGTTTCGCTGGCACCCGACGCTACGAATACATCTCTTGCCTCCTCGCTCAGGCAATATACTGAAATACAGTAGAGACTCGCACATCAGCACATTTAATTAGCACATTCGCACATCAGCAAATATTCCCCTGAAACTGTTAGTTTTCGCAGCAAACCTTATCGATTTTTGCCGCTTGCCATCTAATGACATTCAGCGTAAGCTAATTGAATTGATATCCAAGTCTAGACACATGTAAACAGAGAATGCCATCATTTAGATGGCAGGCGCAAAAATCAATAAGATTTGCTACGAAATTAACAGTTTCTACAATTTGCAGGTGAATTTTGTTATTTTTGCTTATGTGCGAATGATGTGATGCGGCTGTGCGAGCCGCTACTGTAAATAGTGTGCCAACTTGCTTCTCTTCGTCCTCTGCCGAAAGGTCAGATGCCACACGGTACTGCTCGAAACGTCTCAACCACCGAGGCCATTCGTCTAGCTTTCGGAAGTCAAACGGTAGTAAACGGTTGTCTGCCCAATAATCGAAGGTGTGTCCTTCACGCATGCGCATACACATAAAATATAATAATTGTGTATGCTTGAGCGTGATACACATTTATATACACAGCCAATTCTCAACATATCTGTCACATATATGTTGTAGGCAACAATCTGGTACAGATTGATGACAACATATGTACCATGGCTGTTACATATACTCCTTTATTAGGCCATTCCAAATGTGATAATAGTTTCCCGTCCTCCGCCCGCGTCATTATAGGCTACCCGCGTAATGTCACCATTCACTGCGCCACAGCATTTAGTATGCAGAGCTGTGCAGAGTCTGCATATCAGCCATATGCAGATGAGTATCATTGAAGTGTTCATATGCAGACGTCTGCATATGAACACTTCAATGATACCCATCTGCATATGGCTGATATGCAGACTCTGCACAGCTCTGCATACTAAATGCTGTGGCGCAGTGATTATTTCCATTATTCTAATTATCGGAATATTTATTTGAATGTTTATCGGAATACTTATTTGTTTGATATGTTGATTAACGTGTCCGTGTACGACGAATGTTGCCATACAACAGTGCCCTTACCCTCAATGCACAAGTTGTGCAGAGAAACCAAAAATTGCTAAAATAAAACTGTTAACACTTAAAATTTATATTCATTTTTCATATTTCATTAAAATGTTCGCATTACATACATAACACATGCACCCATCATTATACTGAGTGTAGTCCAAGAAGATGTCCGCCATTTAAATAAGAGCTGCTTTAATAGAAAAGACTTGCGTATTTCTAGGCCCAAAGCGCCTCAGACATCAGCAGCTACAGCTCCGGATATACAGCGCCATCATTTTCAGTTCTGCCACCTTTCGCTTTCACGCCTGATGATGTAAGATAGATATAAATCAATACATTGATTCTTAATAATTTATTAATAATGGATAATAGCCGCTCGCCCGCATGGGTTTTGGAAAAAGGTCCGGACTGGAAACTATTATCACATTTGGAATGGCCTTACATCCTGCTACATACTTGATACTACACTATGATACATATTGTGCTATCATTCTGTTCCAATTTTAACAATATGTACCAGATGTTAGCTGTTCCTGTATGAGCCATACATGTACCATATAATGGATTTGATTTAAAATCCCCCTTATTTAATGGATGCTCTGGCAGAGAGCAACAGGAGGGAGCGCGTGTGTGGACGGAGTGCCTCATATGGTCCAGAAGCGCGAATTCTTAGACCTCCTTGAGTTGACGATCAGGTCGAGACGGAGTAGTATTATGTACGAGTGAGTGAATCAACGAGCACGTGTATGATTCGAATTAATTCTCCCCGGCATACTGGTCATGTCAAAGCTCACCCGTAAGTATATGCTTGTGGTTAAATGCTGTGACAAGTTGTGCGTTGTGTTCGATGTTCGATCTTTGCATGTGAACCATGCAATCAGACATTTCCCTTCCCCTTAAAGTACAGACAGCACATCGCTGGGCGTCCTCACAAATTATTCGTTAGAAGCCTTGCAATTCACCCATCCACCAGTACACCGAATGCAAATGAAGAGGCTGGACTTTCTGATTCAGAAACATCAGAAGATATGTCAGTACGGCGTGATTCTAGCATTGAGAACGAAGCTGAAAATGTGGCTGCTAGAAGACCTTTTCGAGGAGATGAACGATAAGGCTGGGCAAAGCAATGAAAGTTATTTTCCTTTTTCTTCAAAGGTCTTCGCTCTGTGTACTTGCTGGTAAACGGTCCGCGCATCCCATGTTATGATTTTAAAATTAACAATTTAAAATCGTAATAGTAATTTCAATGTTTTTTCCCCCTAGGAGATAAGAGTATTTGTGCAGTATGGGAATTTAAACACCAAGTCTATCTGGTGGTAGTTGCTCCACTGCTATGCATTGTCAGTGACAACCCAATGGCCTCACAACTCTGTGATAATCTGGTGGGTGGTACTGCTACATTGTTGGGCCGGTGTCGTTATGATTGTAGACCA
The DNA here is from genome assembly GCA_013339895.1 of Ephydatia muelleri. Classification (NCBI taxonomy): domain Eukaryota; kingdom Metazoa; phylum Porifera; class Demospongiae; order Spongillida; family Spongillidae; genus Ephydatia; species Ephydatia muelleri. Next base: position 6,826,650 of record JABACO010000009.1, read on the forward strand.
GCTTTTTGAAATTACAATTTGCTGTGCGTACTATCCAGACAGAGAGAGCTGTTAACCCTGATGTGGTATATGAGATGAGAACAGCAAGCAGTGCTCTGCGGCAGATTATATGCGCTCAGCATACAGAATGAGACTAAGTTGAAAAGTGAAAGGAAGCACGAAACCCTTTGCTTCACATACCTGCTGACATATATCAGTAAGAAAGTAACACATAAATCCCCTTTCAATATGGAGCACTCCCATTGAAGTTCTTCATACCTTAGTGCTACCAATATCTACTGCAGGAGCTTGATGATGCCAGGCTGAAGAAAGAGATATTGGCAAGTCTAAGGGCTTTTAACGCTTTCAGAATATGGGTGAAGCTTTATGGGAATGTCTGCCAGAAAGCCTGTGCACAGATGGCCATTTCTATAATACCTAGATGAAGGACAGAAGGCTGTATTGCTGTGTTTATCTAAGGTACTGCATGGACATTTTTTGAAAATAATTTTTTCAACGTGCAAGCATCTCTTTACATTTAGGATTCCTTACATGTGAATTCTATGCAACACGTCTGAGTACTGAGTGGCAGAGTGTGTGCCAAGGAATTTGTTGATGCAGTTAAACACCACATGCTACATCTACTTCAAAGGAGGAAAACTCCTGATGCTGAACGGTATGTGTGTCTAAGGCTCGTATATGAAACAATTATCCTAAGCACAATTGTAGATTTGAGTCTTTTAAATTCTATATTGAGAGCTTTATGGAAAACAGACAATTTCCAAGCCATGGCACAGCACACCATTTCTCTGTCCAGCAACAATTGCTGCCATGGTGGCTGAAAAGAAAGGTATTTGAATGTCTTGTATTCCATGCAACTAAAGTGCTTTCTTTCAAGGTGTGACAAGGGATTTAAACATCAGCTCCACACAATGTGTGGTTTTCAAATTAAAGAGCTCCTGCCTCATAAGCAAAATAGATCAGCCAGGAGCTGAAAGAAAGGTTAGAGTTTAAGAGATGTCATGCATCATGTGGCGATCACTTCTTAGGCTTAGGAAGTACTCCTATAGTTTGTCTTCTTTGCCTCTTGTATCTAATGGTAAACAAATGACCACACCACAGCATTTGTCATATCAAGTGAAGCTCACTGGGGTCACTTGCACTGACAATGCTTCAGGCTGTAGTGCAGTCGTATCTCTACTTCCAATTGTGGGAGTACATCCATCTTGTTAACACCAAATGCTGAAGTACACGTGTTCTTCAATAATAGCACTTGCATTAATAGACACAATATGGAAATATGGAATTCTACACTTGGAGTGTTCAAAACGTCAAGTGGCATGACATTGCTTAGTCCAAGGGTTTGACTCACTACCGTCAGCTGGAGGGCAACCCTTGCTAAATGGAATACAACTGTCTCTCTTCTGGAGCTCAGCAATGTCACCACTTCCAGTGACAACATCCAACAACCTGTGTCTGTCTAGCAACACATGTGTATTCCAAGAAGGCAGATAATGGAAAAAGAAATTGTGTGCAATATGCTAGATTGTCATGACTGGCCTGAACCAATAGATTACATTTCTATAATGTGTATTAAACTACTGGCAGGGCATTGATTTTTAATACCGTTTAATCGAAATATTATTATCATAGTAATCCTGAAATATTGATATTATTTATCTGTACCAGACTGTTGTTTACAACCTGTACCGAATGACGGCTGAACATATATGTACCAATATGTGATAACATATTTGGTACAGAAATGATTACATTCTGACCCAATCATTAATCAGATATGTTCCGTATCTATGTTATTGGCTGTGTACAATATGAGTAGCAAAGAAAAGACTCCATTCTTCAAGCGTGAATTGTCGGGCCTTCGTCCTTACAGTAACGTCTACTTCCTTTACGCAACTCTGGCGGTTGTCACGGTGTCCGCAGTAGCGTTCTCTGTAGGCCTTCTGGTTGGAAAATCAGTCTTTACGACAAAATCCAGCAGCCAAGCCGCTTGGGGGGCAAACGTCGTTGATGGTGGTACTTCTGTTTCAGTCCTCAGCTGGATCGATGACCAACTGCTCACTACCAACATACGGAATAACCTCCAAAGACTAACCATCCTCCCGCACATCGCCGGATCGCCTCAAAACATGAAACTAGCGCAAGACATCTACACCCAGTGGGTGAACTACGGGTTTGATGACGTCCAACTGGTCAACTACTCCGTGTTGCTAAGCTACCCAAACACCTCTAACCCTAACGTATTGCTCCTGAAGAACGTGACGGGAGACACTATTTACAGCGCCCATACTGCACAAGAAACCCCACTGACGCCTGGCGAGAACGACAGCACTGTAGCCATGCCATTCAATGCATATTCTGGATCTGGAAGTGCCACTGGAAGACTGGTCTATGTCAACTATGCTACCATTGATGACTTCTTGTATCTGACTACAAACCTGTCTCTAAATTTGACTGGTCGTATCTGCATAGCCAGATATGGCGCCATTTACCGTGGAGACCAAGCTCATTTGGCCCAAATGTATGGCTGCTCAGCTCTGATCATATATTCTGATCCTGAAGATTATGCTCCCAGCGGCACCCTTGTGTACCCTAATGGACCAAGCCTGCCCCCCTATGGTCTTCAGCGAGGAACTCTATTGGAACCTGAAGGAGATCCACTCACCAATGGAGTCCCATCACTTGGTTAGGAATGGTTATCAAGAGTTAAACTGCTAAGAAAGAGATAATTGGGGTCAAAAATATTGTTATCTATAAAAGCAACAAGTTGCAACTTACGCATATTTGTAATTCTTGATTTCAAGTTATTTTTCTTACTGCAGTCAATATTTTCCATTACTCAAGATTGTTTCTCATTGTCTCCCATAACATCTCTTTTTAGAGGCATGTGTATTCTTAGAATGTATATAAATTTAGACAGATATAATCCCATAAATGTTCTTCAGATGGTGTGTTCCGAGAGAGCTACAACTCAGTGATGGCCAGTGGGGAAGTTCCCTCCATACCAGTACAGCCCATTGGATATGGGGATGCAATATACTTCATGAGGTACCATTGCATATGCCCATGTGGTGTGGTGGTAAGCTAATGCTATACATGTGGTCTTTTGCAGTCAATTGGACAGCATCATTGCTCCTAACAGCTGGACTGGAGCACTGGATTTGATGTACCGTATATGGCAATCAGATAATAATGCCAAGTATGTGTGCATCCCAGTATGAGCATATAGTACCAGGGAGGTGTCTGAATTAATAAACCAATTAACTCTGAGTGTCCCATTTCTGCATCAAAAATGTGTTTACCGTTAGCAAGATCTTCCAGAATCATTATACCAATTTAGAAGTTGTTCATATTCACGGCTTCAGTTTATATTGTTGAAATCCACTTCCTGCTACCTAACTTTGCTTCATTTAGTTGATTTTAGACAGCTCTACTTTAACCCTTGAACTGCTATAGGCCACTAAAATGGCAAAGTGGGATAGTATATGTGGTTGACACATATGACATTGTGCCTGTATTTTTTGTACTTGCAAGGCTGCCTGCCTTGTAGTCGAATTTAAGTATAACCAATTCTGCAGAAACATACAGAGCTCTAGTGTATTTGAATATTGCTGCAGGAAAATTGCATTATAATAGTACACCAGGGGACCTGCGTGATTATTCGTATTCATTACAGCTGCTATTTCTATTATTATTCCAATACACTAGAGATTTGCACCTGCAGCTCTGGTTCAGTCATTAGGCCAAACAATCGTATTTAGTATTATGATGTGTGAAATTTTCATGCAACAATATACACTATCTATGGTACTGTCAATAACAATACATTTAAAGGTAATGCATGGATTGGACAATAAGATAGCTTTGCAAGAGCAAGGAATTTTGCAACATGTAGTAATCTGAATGACGCGAATACCAGCTATATATGCGATTAATTGTTAACGTCTATCACGATTAGCCTACCTTAGCAGTTCGAGGGTTAATTAAAAAAAAATATTCTGGTGTTAAGCCTTTACAAGTTACATGCAGGCCCAAATATAAATATGTGGAGAGTACTATGAGGTAAAGTATATGCTGCCCTGCATGTATAACTGATCTACCAAAGTGGTAGATTGATATTACTAGGAGGCTCAGTTGAAAGATGGAATATGAAAGGTACATAAGGGTTCAAAAGATCCACAAGTTAGGATGAAAGGCTTCTAGATTTGTAAAGCACCTTGCCAATCATGAGCTGATAATTTAAGCAATCTATCAAACCAATTACAAAAGCATGTACACAGCTATGATGAAAAAATCACTCAGTGCAATTAAGATCAAAAGGCACAGCAGACACAATTACACACATAGCAAAACAAGTCACAAAAGGAGGGGTACATACACAAAAAGCATCAGGTTTCTGCTATATGCTTTATGGCAATAACAGAGCAATCATGATGGCCTGTGAATGTCAAGTGCATATTTCATGCTCATTTTGTACATAGAGGTCAATCAAAATAATGCCGGGTTAAAAATAATTTCAGGTAATGTGCACGCACAAAATGCACATAAAGTAAACAGCTATTACAAATCTCTGTAACTGGAGATAGCAGAAATCACCAACCGACTGAAGATTTCAGCAGAGGCAGGCTGTATTGGAGTCATTTAAATGGCATGTGGCTGGAATACATTTTTACCTTTGCATTTTGTTTGACTGCTGAGTGCATGTATATCTGGCTTCTATCTCTCTTAGAACCGTCTTTCTATCTTATGAAACTGACATATGAAATTCAATTGGTTTACATACAGTAAATCATGCACAATACAATACCAAAACTCAATGTGCATTGTGGAGAGGAACAAACCACATTACCTCTCCCATTTTACAGCCAAACCTTCATCCAAGTCAACAACTACCAAGAACAACGCACCATCTATGATGTCATTGGCACCATATATGGGCAGGTTGAACCAGATCAGATGGTGATCCTTGGCAACCACAGGGATGCATGGGTATTTGGAGCAGTTGACCCAAACTCTGGGACAGCAGTTTTGCAGGAGATGGCCAGAGCATTTGGTACATTGAGAACCAAGGGATGGAGACCTGGTCGTAGCATAGTCCTGTGTAGCTGGGATGCTGAGGAATATGGACTGATTGGGTCCACCGAGTGGGTGGAGGTAGGTGGTGTCATATCTCTCATGGCTATGTGCACACAAACAAATCCACACATACATGTACATACATGCACACAAATACATAACACACAATACATACAAAATCACATACACACATACACACGCCTACATATAACACACACACACACACACACACACACACACAGGAGAGGCAGAAGGTGATTGGAGCCAACACTGTTGCCTATCTCAATGTAGATTCAGCTGTGGAAGGTAGTAAGGACATGGGCACTGCATTCATGTGTGGCTTTTTCCTTCTCTTCATGCAGGTTCATCATATCTATATATTGGTGCAAGCCCTCTGCTCTACCAGGTTATCTACTCTGCTGCAAAGATGGTGTGCGTGTGTGTGTGTGTGTGTGTGTGTGTGTGTGTGTGTGTGTGTGTGTGTGTGTGCATGTATGTGTGTGTATGTGTGTGTGTGGTACGTGCAAGTAGAAGTTGTATTTGAGTCTATTTCCATATATAGGTGAAGTGTCCCAACCAAGGCTTTGATACGTTATACGATGAATGGTTGCAGTACAGCCCTGTGACATTAAATGGAACCACACAACCAGAGTATTTTCAAAAGAATTGTCTTGTTTTTATTCCCAGTGATCTGTTCTTATCCATTGATATCCTTAAGGATATATAGCCTTGGGGCTGGCAGTGACTTCACTATCTTCCTTCAACTGATGGGAATAAGCTGTGCTGACTTTGAATATGTAGGCATATCAAATATGTGTCACATGACTTGTGACGCCTCACCTCCTCCCCTCCCGTCCCAGGTTAACACTACTAGCTATGCAGTGTACCACTCTGTGCATGACAACTTCTATTGGATGACCAACTTTGGAGACCCTTCATTCACCCACCATCAGGCAATGGGACTGATGTGGTTTAAGACTGCTATACTCCTAGCCACAACTCCAGTACTTCCCTATGACCCAAGGGATTATGCCATTTCCTTGCAGAATATCTTAGCTAGTTTTGTGCAACAGTACGGTGCTGTGCTTCAGAACCAGAACATCTCCATGGAGTATATTGCTGATGAGTTGGAACAGTTTGTCACTGCATCTGTCACATTCTGGAACCAGCTCCAGACTGCAGCTTCCAACACATCTATCAGTGAAAGAGCTCTCCGTATTCTGAATAACAAGCTGATGAACTTGGAGAGGGCTTTTATCATTCCAGAGGGACTACCAGGGAGACAGTACAAGTAAGAGCACCTGTGAAATGATCTTCCAAAGAGCATGACATTTCTTCTCCAGACATGTCATCTTCGCTCCAAGCTCAGTCGATTCCTATGCCAGTGCTACCTTCCCTGGACTCTCTGATGCAATATTCAGTGCCCTGCACCCTATACCTTCAGTCCCTCCAGACTGGGATGAAGTACGAAGACAATCAGATGCTGTATGGGTCCACATCCGATATGCCACTCAAGTGATGAAGCAACCTGGTCTGGAGTACCTCACATAACATTCAATACTGCTCTCTGTTATATGATATTTGGATAAGCAATTGTTCTGTATTGTAAGTATTATTTTTGGGACATTTCCGTCACTGGTTATCGTATACAGCTGTTCTGCTCTTTTTAAGCCAATATGAAAGTTGCCCTGAAGTGGTGGCTTGGCGTGGACCCATCAAAGGGCTCGCAATGTGCCTCATGGCCGGGAAGCTCTCTTGACTGCCTCGGCTATTGCATTGTCACCTGTTAGCATAGGGGAGATGGGGTTGCTCATCACAGCATGCTTAGGAATATTCTTGCTGAGACCTGTTGCCAAGCTCACCTTAGTGTGAAGCTAGAAGCTGGTTATAACCTATCTCCTGACCATTCCAGCTGATATCCTTCTACCCAACTGGTGCATGAAAAGGCCAGCAGCATTAGACATGTCTGTCACCTGTCCACTAACACTATTGGAAGGGGTAGTGTTGGCAGGTGCTGCTCTGACAGTCGAAAGCATTTCACCAATGACCGGTCCAAGTGTTCTAATCATGGGTGGCTATGCCCAGTAGTTGCCCAACATCCCATTAGTTGCTGAGTCCTCTGGAGTCTGGGGTACAGAGCATCAGTAAAGCTGGCACGTTGGCTTGCCACCCCTATTGTAAGTCCAAAACCATTGTTCTCCATGACATCTATGGGAGGCTAAACTTGAACCTGGTCCGGGCTAACTCAACAGTCAGGACACCGATCCTACATAGTCCAGGAATTTTCAGAGGCATTGTATAAGCTTGTGTGTGTATGTACTTAAGTTCTGTATGTTTAGTAACTAAATTAATCAAATCGTTTAAATGGAACTGAACCATTTGGATATTTGCATCATTTTAAGTGGATTACATTTTGATAAAATACTAAGATTATTCATCGTTCTAACAATTACAGCATACCTGCATGACAACACTTAGTCTAGGGACTGAATATGCATAGTGACATCCCCACACTAGATAACACCATTATATATAAATCAGTTGCAAAGGCTTTTGTGTGTCAGATCTGGCAGATCTTTAAGGCTGGAACAGTTCAGATGACCATTTGGATCATGCAGAGTGGCAGATTGTAGCTGGTTAGAAAATCATCCCTGCAAAGCTGCCTTCTTGACTTAAGCAATATAAATGCAGCTTGGCGAAAGGCAGCGTGCACAGGCTGTTCTCAGGCTCTTCCAGCACATGTAGCAGTTTAGATTCCTACATCTCACAAAATGCATCAGAGTAGGTTCACGGTTTGCAGTATTCTTTTATGTACAATGCAGTAGCATTATGTGCATACACATATCTTTCTTACCCAGCTTGCACATCCTATAACCACAACCCATTCCCATCCCTCCCTTGTATACAGGTGTTGAGTTTTTAATGAACATCATTAGTCCTACCCTAGAAGCATAATTGGGGAGTTTCATACGTCTGTATCACTCTACAACATGTTTGCCAATTCTTAACTACCTCTTAGTTCTAATATTATCTTTCCTCTTTATCTTGATGGCCTATTGTTACCCACTATTATTTTGAGCCACTGACAATTAATGCCTATGAATAGAAATGTCTTTTGCATCGATCCTCTTGTGTTCTCCCCTCTACCCATACATGCTATATGGTGACGTGACACTCTCCATAACTTCTGCATCCAGAACACTACAGGGAAATATCCGTATTAATTAGCAGCTCAATATGTTACACGCACATTCATTTATCTGTTGAACCTGGCCGTGATAATAGTAACTATAACTAAGATTCATAATTTATGACATAGTCACGCGCGCGACAGAATCCGATGAGAGGTAGACACAAATTATGGTCCGACCCGACGCTGCTTAAAAATAAGCAATAAAAACCATGATGTCCATGCACTACTGAGGAAAATTACAATCCAAGTAGTATGATGTAACAACATAAAAGAAGAAAAATATATATACAGGTGAATAAAAGGAAGCCTACAACACCGGATGTTCACCCATCCAAGTACAGCGTGGTATGGTCGTAGGTGTCTAAATGAGCTTGTATCAGGTTTATAAATTCAGTGGCATAGCAATATTGCCCTCCGAAATGTGTGATTCATCATCATTTGAAGATGCATTCTCTCCCCCCACCCCCTCCCCAAAACGAGGCCACCGTCACATTTAATATTTTTAAAAGTTAATGGTAGATCCACCTATATTTACGCCTTCGCGCGTACGCGTTCTGGCATAAACATGTACGTGTATTAAATATACATGTATATGGAACGTTCTATACGAAAATGGGTCTTGTGATTTATAACATAAAATTTAAATCGATATATCTTCCGAAATATTAACGCTATCGGGTTCCTATTTAAAAAAAAAAACATACCACACCATTACTATATGTGAAAATCCATTTTGGTGTCTTACACATGCGGGGTACCGACGTTTCAAGGTCTGATACCACGTAGAGTTCAAAACGGCCACATCTTCAGATAGGAGTGTCCAAATCGGTTCAAAATAGGTACCTATGTAGAAGGGTCCTACCGCTATTGATTTGTTCTGTTCGTTAATTTTTGCTTTATCCGTTATGGAGATACAAGTGTGCAAAGAAATTGCATATTTCCCTGGCGTTACGCGCCATTAACGTATTACGACTGGCTTCGATGACATCCTAGTAATACGTTAATGGCGCGTAACTCCCGGGAAATATGCCATTTCTTTGCAACACCGGATGTTCCCAGGAATCCAAGTACTGATCCGACCCGACGCTGCTTAACTTCGGTGATCGGACGGGAACCGGTGCATTCAGCTTGGTATGGTCGTAGGCGTCTAAATGAGCTTGTATCAGGTTTATAATCCACATTTGTTTGTCGATTATACAGAAACGTAAACGACTGCCTTGAATCGGACTGACACATGTACTGGTTGTGTACGACGCTTTCACGACGCATTCAATGCTATTGTTAATGTTGTTCAATAAAAATGAACGAAACCATGATGTCGATGCACTATTGAGCAAAACTACAATCCAAGTAGTATGAGGTAACAACATAAGAAAAAAATGTATAGGTGAATAAAAAGAAGCCTACAACACGGGATGTTGCCAGGCGGTCACCCATCCAAGTACTGATCCGGCCCTACAAGCCACACCCAGCTGATACTCTGCTGCCTTGTCTTTTAGCACAGCACAGAGGCATTTCCCTGTAAGTCGTCTCAGTGATTCACCAACAGCAATTGGTCTTATGTCTGGTGAGCATCCTTTTTTCTCCTTGTTTAAAGCTGTTAAACTACACCAGCGAGAAACTTTGAGATGGATGGAGCAGCCTTCCCTGTTGCAAGAAGATTAACAACATCCCTAAGCAAGGAGCAAATGGGTGTAGGAAGAGGAATGCCAGCAGCATCAAACAGGTGCTGAATACGGAGCACTGAGTGGTCAGCTGCTGTTCCTTTAGGAAACAACTGCAAGGTGACCATGATATAAATCAGGTCCCAGGACAATGGATTCAGATGGCATCAAAGGAGCTGTTGGAAGTGTATAGCAAAAGTTGCCATGTGACATCTGTGTTAGGGGCAATCCCATTTGATAGAAGGGTGTGACAGGCCTTTCCATATAATTCATTCCTGGCCAGAGAAATTACCATGTCTATAATCTTAATTCTTGTTATTGTTGCCGAGGTTGTCAGTATCGACAGAAGGAAGATTAGTAAAGTGACCAACCTGGCCTTTAGCGATGTTCCAAAGAGTAACAAAGTCATTCTTAGCCCACATTTCACACAAGTCAATATGGATTGGCTTGTTGTGATGACCTCTGCGTTTAAAGGAGGGGAGTACACACTACGACAACATAAAAAGCTTCAGCCAGGCCCTCAGAGTTCTCAAAAAAGGTAACTTCCAAAAGGGTTAGAAGGTTTAGTGGTGTGGTGATCGAGACATCAAGTGCTGCTGTTTTGCCCAAGAACCAGTTAGGCAGCAAGTTGTCGGCTGGGCAAGATTTGCTGTGGTCACGAGTCAGGTTGTTGCCCACTTCCACCTGGACCCCTATGTGTGCTCGACGACAGGTTTCCACCAGGATGTCACTAACCCTGTTGTGGTGGGAGACCACATCCCACCATACTTTCAGGTGACTGCATGATGGCTGAGTGATCGAGTGCATTATGGGGGCACAGAGCATAATGAGAGCCCTCTGAAGTTTCAAGACCAAGCCACCACCACTTGATGGCAACCTGGAAGACGGGAGGATCCGGGTGAAGTCCAAAGCTCTCAGATGGGGTTACAAGCTGAAGCATGGGGTGAAGATATGGATAATAGATGGGCCTTGTCTGCCAATGGAGACAGATTCAGCAAATGGTTAAACAGATAGTCATCAAGCTTGGAAGACAGTTGATTTTGAGTAGAAGGGAAAAGAACAGTCTTGGCAGTGATGGTCTGTTCTGGAGAAACCAATTTGTTCTAGACCCCTATAGCTTGAGACAGGTGGTGGACTGATTGAGGACCAAAGCCAGTAGAACAAATGGAGGAGATGAAAGTTGCAGATGAGTGGTGAGACAATGACCACAGCCCTAGCCAACCTCTGCTCTGGCTGAGCTGGGCCTGTTCCCAGGCAATGTTGGAAGTGTCAACACCCATGCACTGATTGAAAGCCCCATAGATGTCATCATCAAAAGGACTGAAGGCCTTTGATGAGAGTGATGTTGGTGTTGAACGGGCCAGGTGCACCAATTTACAAAACCCACCGCAGAGACAAAGATGGACCAGGGCAACCTGGGTCCACGAGACCAACTTGCTCAAGCTGGGATATTAGAGCTCTAGCCTCCATCCATTTTGCTTCAATGAATGAGGAACAGAAATCTAGGTCACCAATGGCAACACAATCTAATTCTTGTTTTATGATTTTTTATTTTAATTATATTATTTGAAATTAAACAAAAGTGTATTGCTGCAATCACAAATTTTAGTTTGCTTTCACCACTAATTTTATAATAAGTACATTAATTTTAGTATCAAGTATGCAATGAACTTTGTTTCACAACGGTTATTTGGAATATTACAAGATTTTTCTGACTGAATTGTGCCAAGTTGCTACTCATTCAAACAAATAGGTTTTTGTGAATATTTGAATAACCTGATAACAGGGTTAGTAGCATCACCCCTATGTGATTTCACATAATGGTACATTGCCACCGCAAATCCATCTGCTGCTGTCAAAATGGGTCTGGGAACAAGGCTAGCCATGGGTTATGGTTACTTACTTATAGATTACATAAGCATATAACATCTGTACATGAAAACCAAAGACAGAAGCTGGTCACAAATAATACATAATAGTCCTATCTAAATGGCATTCAAGTGTGTTACTGGACATCATATGAGGTACTCCAGACCAGGCTGTGTCATCACTTGAGTGGCATATCGGATGTGGACCCGTACAGCATCTGATTGTCTTCGTACTTCATCCCAGTCTGGAGGGACAGAAGGTGTAGGGTGCAGGGCACTGAATATTGCATCAGAGAGACCAGGGAAGGTAGCACTGGCATAGGAATTGACTGAGCTTGGAGCGAAGATGACATGTCTGGAGAAGAAATGTCATGCACATTGGAAGATCATTTCACAGGTACTCTTACTTGAACTGTCTCCCTGGTAGTCCCTCTGGAATGATAAAAGCCCTCTCCAAGTTCATCAGCTTGTTATTCAGAATACGGAGAGCTCTTTCACTGATAGATGTGTTGGAAGCTGCAGTCTGGAGCTGGTTCCAGAATGTGACAGATGCAGTGACAAACTGTTCCAACTCATCAGCAATATACTCCACGGAGATGTTCTGGTTCTGAAGCACAGCACCGTACTGTTGCACAAAACTAGCAAAGATATTCTGCAAGGAAATGGCATAATCCCTTGGGTCATAGGGAAGTACTGGAGTTGTGGCTAGGAGTATAGCAGTCTTGAACCACATCAGTCCCAATGCCTGATGGTGGGTGAATGAAGGGTCTCCAAAGTTGGACATCCAATAGAAGTTGTCATGCACAGAGTGGTACACATCATAATAATCACCAGTCTGATGAAATGTGGAGGTCGTGGTAGTGATGGGAGCCTGATTATGCAATGCAACATTACAATTGATATGAGCAACCTACATATCGGAAATCAGCGCAGCTTATTCCCAGCAGTTGAAGGAACATGGTAAAATCACTGCCTGATCCGAGGTTATCTATGCTGAAAGGTCAAGGAGTGAACAATATGGATCAATCGGAATACAAGCAAAGCCATCAGCCCTGAATTACTCTGGTCGTGTGGTTCCATTTAATGTCACAGGGCTGTACTGCAACCATTCATCGTATAACGTATCAAAGCCTTGGTTGGGACACTTCACCTATATATGAAATACATGTAGACTCAAATACAACTTCTACTTGCAAGTACCACACACACACATACACACACGCACACACATGCACACACACACACACACACACACACACACACACACACACACACACACACACACACACACACACACACCATCTTTGCAGCGGAGTAGATAACCTGGTAGAGCAAAGGGTTTGCACCAATAGATAGATATGTTGAACCTGATGAAAAGGAGTAGAAGTGGAAAGCAGGCAGCACCCAAAGTAGTACCTGCTACTGAAATGTCCACATTGATGTAGGCCACAGTATTAGGTCCAATCACCTTCTGCCTCTCCTGTATGTGTGTGTATGTGTGTGTGTACATTTGTGTATGTACAGATAGTATCTTAAAGAGTAAATACATGCTTCTCTTCCACCCACCTCCACCCACTCAGTGGACCCAATCAGTCCATATTCCTCAGCATCCCAGCTACACAGGACTATGCTACGACCAGGTCTCCATCCCTTGGTTCTCAATGTGCCAAATGCTCTGGCCATCTCCTGCAAAACTGCCGTCCCAGAGTTTGGGTCAACTGCTCCAAATACCCATGCATCCCTGTGGTTGCCAAGGATCACCATCTGATCTGGTTCAACCTGCCCATATATGGTGCCAATGACATCATAGATGGTGCGCTGTTCCTGGTAGTTGTTGACTTGGATGAAGGCTTGGCTGCATGAGAGGGAGATGGAAGAAGGCTGGTGGTATAGTGTGTATAAACTCAACATGTGCAATGTGTGCATTTGAACTGCGCAGTATGAATAAAAATAACTGTGCGTACTTTGTGTTGTTCTCTGATTGCCATATACGGTAGCTCACATTCAGTCCTCCAATCCAATCATTGGGGGCAGTAATGTTGTCCAATTGGCTGCAGAAATAGCATTAGCTTAACACCACACCAAAGAGCTATTTGCAATGGTACCTCATGAAGTATACTGCATCTCCATATCCAATGGGCTGTACTGGTATGGAGGGAACTCCCCCACTGGCCATCACTGAGCTGTAGCTCTCTCTGAACACACCATCTGAATAGGCACATGCTGGATTACACCAGTACTATTCTACTCATCTTTACCAAACATGCCTCCTCCTACCTAATGTAAGCTGCCCCTCCCTCTATATCAGCCATCTCTCTCTCCTCACCCACTTCCTCTATCTCCCAATACTAACCAAGGGATGGGACTAAATTGGTGAGTGGATCTCCTTCAGGTTCCAAGAGACTTCCTCGCTGAAGACCATAGGGAGGCAGGCTTGGTCCATTAGGGTACACAAGGGTGCCACTGGGAGCATAATCTTCAGGATCAGAATATATGATCAGAGCTGAGCATCCATACGTTTGGGCCAAATGAGCTTTGTCTCCACGGTAAATGGCGCCATATCTGGCTATGCAGATACGACCAGTCAAATTTAGAGACAGGTTTGTAGTCAGATACAAGAAGTCATCAATGGTAGCATAGTTGACGTAGACCAGTCTTCCAGTGGCACTACCAGATCCAGAATATGCATTGAATGGCATGGCTACAGTGCTGTCATTCTCGCCAGGCGTCAGTGGGGTTTCTTGTGCAGTATGGGCGCTGTAAATAGTGTCTCCCGTCGCGTTCTTCAGGAGCAATACGTTAGGGTTAGAGGTGTTTGGGTAGCTTAGCAACACGGAGTAGTTGACCAATTGGACGTCATCAAACCCGTAGTTCACCCACTGGGTGTAGATGTCTTGCGCTAGTTTCATGTTCTGAGGCGATCCGGCGATGTGCGGGAGGACGGTTAGGCTTTGGAGGTTATTCCGTATGTTGGTAGTGAGCAGTTGTTCATCGATCCAGCTGAGGACGGGAACAGAAGTACCACCATCAACGACGTTCGCACCCCACGAGGCTTGGCTACCGAGCGTTGATGTGGACGCAGCTCCACGAAATGCCGCCTTCCCAACGAGAAGGCCGATGACAAACGCTATTGCAAAACCAGACACCGCTGCTATGGTTGCGTAAAGTAGGTGCACCTTCGCTTTGGGCGAATGCACCCTCGTTGAACCGACCAAACTCTTTTCCTCATCGTTTTCCATATTTTGTCAGGCTATTTGTCTTCAACGTGACAAGACGATGAATTTAGGATTAAGGAACGCCCCTAGTCTGGAAATGTACCACTGCAATGTTACACCTACATGGTACCTCCGTTGCCGCCATAAGCTAAGCGGGCGCGTTATACACTTTTCTGTCGTTTGAGGAACGAATAAGACAGAAAGTATGTTCCTAGCAGAATATGGAGGCTTAGCCTATATGCAAGTTTGTGCAGCAGTGCATGGCAAGCATGTAGATCATGTAGACGGATAAGGAATGGTGGTGAGGCCCCTGAGGAAACTTGGGGAGTTCAGACCCAATAGTACGTAACGATGATCACCGCTTACAGCATGACATCACGAAGTGAGAAATGCGACGGAACGTTGTTGCACCCATTTGTAACATAGCCTCGTCCCCAGGCCGTCAATTACTTTTTTCCCAGGGCGTGGGGACTAGGCTATTTGTGACAGACATTCCAATGCTATGGCCATCCCGCTATAGTAGGCCAATTGTGAAACCACCCGCCGTGATTGAAATGTCACGGTGTTATAGTATTCTTATACCTAGTAGGGATGTTACAAAAAATTTCAAATCCAACCAATAGAAATAAAAATAGTACTGTCAAGAAGAGCGTAAAAAACAAAACTTAATGATACTCAAGCACAGCGCAGATGTTTAATATTTAAAAAGTTATCGCCATTTAAAGAGCAAAAATTAACGTTAATTTTTGTCACGGACGTCAATGAGAACCGTGCGACCCATTCTGCGTATTAAGCAATCACATGAAATTCGCAACGTAATGATGAATTATACTGTTGATATTTCTGTCACAATAGGAAATGGGTTCTTGTATTGAGTATCTTTATTAAAGAATAAAAATCACGCAATAATCACTCCCCCTTCTCGGCGAGTTTGAAGAACAAAAAATACATACAAAAACATCAAAAACGGTACAGGCCTGATACGTTTATTCTATTGTTAGGTCATCTAAGATAAGATCTGCAGCAAGCTCATAGATGGACATAATAAAGTCTTCTGCATCTTCATATGTTTCGTTTTGAGGCCAATAGGCAACAACATATTGCTTTGTCTTCATCTTTATCTTTTCGATTTTCCATTATGCAATACACTTTGTCCATCGTCAAACCAAGCATGACAAATATTGTAGCCAATGGATTTGCCAGACATTATGGCAGTAAGATTTTATTGTCCTCCAGATCATGGAATTCATCTGTAATTTTATCTATATCAATGCTCTTCAGTCTGCGCTCCAATTTCTTTCTTGTAGATGTATCTTTTCTCCAATTGTCTCCTCAACAACTCCTTTCTTAAATCAATTTGATTTCCTTTCCTTTTTTTCCTTTGTTCTCGTCCAAGTAGCACAGCTTTCTTCAGGACATTATTTCTAGTATCTTTGTCCAAGTTATCTAAGTACTTTAAAGTCCTGTTTTTTAGTGCCCTCATTTTGCAGGAAATATAACATAGAGTAGCATTTGGTGATTTTTTCTTGGTTGCACTAAACATTCCCATAATTTCTTCAGCATCAATATTATGGGACCTTGCTGACTGTCTCTTTTCTTAACTGCTCTGTAATTTCACACTCAAAGTACTTCTTATATTGCTTTTCCAGCACTTCAATTATTCCTTCCAGGCATGTTTTCGTCATATCCCTAAACTGTTCTTCATCTTTTGGTGGCTCTCTCAATTTTTTTAGTGTGGTATCTACTCCTTCAAAATAATACACAGAATAAATGCATACGTTTAACAATACACCTTTGCTCGGAACAATAAAGCCGTTCTGCGTGCTGGCTGCGCTTCGCAACGACTTATTGTCTTCTAGTTCTATACCATCCGTTCTTTTGTGATGTCACCAATGCCTCATGCCCTGGGATGGTCCTCTACTGAAATAGAGAACAAAAAGTTAGTCAAACAATATACAATTATACGAGCGTAACAACTAGCCAAGATAGATGATATTGTAATAACAGAGGTGAACATATACCAAATGTCGGGCGTTACAACTTCTTTTGGAATCGTCAGATTGTCTCGAAATTTTGTCAAACACAAGATATTACGAGTCCAGATACTTTTCTAAGTGGTCTGAATCTCGGATCTGGGTGTTCTGATACGTTAAAGATGTGTCATTTTTAGTAACGGGTAATACTGTTAAGGCGAGAGTTTATTTTTTGAAGTCAATACAGATTACCGAAGAGGAATCTGTGTACTTGTCAGTAACTAAGCAACTGCCATAAATGCTACGCCGCGAACCAACAGGAGGTACCCTATATCATGCATACGCTAAGAGTGTGGAAAACTTGGACGCAAATTTTACGAACAAGATGGCGGTCAATTATTTGCAGAATTGTAACATACCTATACCTAGACCCGATTTTCACAGCAGCGGATGGATTACATCACCGAGTTGAGTAACACGTTAACACATACTTCGAATACACATGTTATACAACAAGTGTGTCTGTAGCGTGTACACACAAGCATACGTATGTATAACGCCCGGTGGATAATTTTCAATTGTTATCTCTCAACTGGTCAGTATACGAGAAAAAGGGATGCAGCAAGTAATTAGTCTGGGGACCACAATGTCAAGGATAACGCGACCAAAAACAACACACTGCATAAAAATGACTACAGTTGCCCAGGCCTCTCTATCACTAACACACAAATATACAGTAGTCTCATGATGGTCCAGTCCAAATTATTTTTGAAAGGAGCACCAGCAAGTAGTCACATAACCTGCAGGCGATCCTATAATTGAATACCCACTCTGTGGGCAGCTCGCAATACAGAGCAGTCCGAGTGTTACATACATGTTACTGTAACTGCATGCACACTGATGTACCAGTTGGAAGTCGTTACAGAGCCTCAACTGACTGATACTGTTGAACTCATACAAACTGGACGACGAAATTGTCATACTGAATGGCGAACTTGACGGACTGGCTCCAATGGCATCCATTACGCACCCATGGTCTCCCCTACATACCCATGTGTCCCATGGCTTCCCCTACATGCTCATGTCCCATCACTTACGTCTACGCGAAATTTATATATTTCATTGCAATTGGAAACATATGGAACTACCGTAATGATTTGCTTGGCAACTTTCCTAATTACGAAAAGTAATCCTTTAGTCGTTAAATTTAATTCAGCTGGTTATGATACTCTTAGTCACGTGACATAGAGTACTCAAAGAAGAGACATACCCGGTCCCGCAGATATGCAAATAGACCTTATTCGACCGCAATTATGAATACATTATTGCGTGACTTGCATGTGACATGATTGATTGTTTATTGAGAAAGGCGTCGCCGTTATTGAGTATGGCTGAACAATCGGATGCGTTTAAGCAGCTTGACGCAGTCGGGAAGTCACGCTATAATGAGAAACTTGGTATGCTAGGCATAACAACAGATCCGTACATGACTCCAAAAGATGCTTGGGACTACAACCCCTCCAGCTCGTTGGCCTGACGTGTCGTTTCCCGACTTTTGTGTGTATTTCATTCAGACGATTTCATTCAGAAGACGGGTATACGAAGGGTTCAAAACATAATCTCCCAGTGCAGAAACTGTCGTAGAATACACCGAGCGAGTTTAAAAAACATACATGTCTAAAGGAATGAAGCTAGCCTTACACAAACCATACTATATTAAATTAAGTGTTTGAACGATAAGTCACTAAGTTCTTACAGGCCATTCAGCAAAAACACATCTCCCAGTGCGTAATGGTGCGCTACGTACAAATTCAGTAACACAGTACCTCTAATGTGTACACGAAGCAACGTAGCCTTACACAAAGCCTTTGTGCGCCATTTATAATAATTTTTCCCGCGTAACAGAGTTCAAAAGTCAAACAACATCGACTACTGGGAATTTTGTAATGGTTACAACCATTTTTATGACATAAAGGCATAGCTAAAAAATACAGCTTTACTTACAACAAAAACTGTCGCACAAACGAATTTCTCTCGTCGATGTCACGTGACTTAATTGGTCAATATTGCTACAAGAGCGTGACATTTATATATTCATATTGCGGTCGAATAAGGTCTATAGTCACGTACGGGTGAATGGTTGTCTTGTCGGAATAGGTTATGGGGTCGTGATGTTGCAGCTCTGTATACCAGATTATATACAACAGGAGCTCGTATGTATACGTCTCTAGGCCCATATATAGGTACAGCACAGACTCACAGTTTTCGATACCCTTCTTGAAACGCGATATATATTTTGCTACGTCATCTAGCTTCGTTGAAGACTTTGCCCATGGGCTGAAGTATTGCACCAATCTACCGGTATACAGGTTGAACTGATTGCATTCAAGTTATCGTTCGAACAAACTAGTAACGTACCCAGACCCAGATTCCCAACAGCTGCGGATGGATTACATCACCGCTACGTGGAAAGTGGCACGTAGCGGTGATGTAATCTACCGCAGCTGTTGGGAATCTGGGTCTGGGTACGAGACAAAGAACAAACGTAGGCGCTCATGTACATTCACGAGTGGCATGACTCAGATGCACGCGCGCACACTGCTACATCTGTCTGTCTATTGTGTAATGTGTACGTATATGTCATGTCCATTGAACAGCAGCACACACACATGCAAAATCACATCATGTGGGCCGTCCATAAATGACGTCACGCAAAAATGGCGAAATTTGACCCCTCTCCCAGTCACATTTTTTCCTCTGTGAAATGATGTCACACTTGACCCCCCCCCCCCCCCCTTTTGTTAATCAACTTGTGAATCTGTCAGCAATCCTAATGACTTACACTTCAACAACCCTACCAGATCACTGTTGATCAAGCTAATTTCATTCTTTAAGGCTTCCTGAACTTTAGCTTTGACCAATACGGGTGTTGTAATTGTTTGAGTTATTAACGATGGGTTGTCAGACGCATGCAACTTTGACATCGTCACTAACTGCGGCGCGCACTTGAAGTGGAGGGGCAAACAGAACTAACATTTGGCAAAGCAGCACTTAGAGGTAGCTGTTTGTTTTGACCAAAAAGTCAGCAGGGATCCCTTGTTTTTCAGTTCTACACTCAGTTTTCAATTCCCATCACTACGCTTAAGAATAGAGGGGGTTAATATTTAAATTTGTGATGTCACCTTTTTTCCGCCCCCCTCCCCCCCCCCTCGTCACAGACTGTCACAAACTTGCGTACCCTTCCCCCCCCCCTTCTGCGTGATGTCATTTATGGACGGTCCTATGGACACACGCAGTGTTGTGTACAGTGCGTGTGTGTGCGTGTGTGCATGTGTGTGCGTGTGTGCATGTGTGTGCGTGTGTGCATGTGTGTGTGTGTGTGTGTGTGTGTGAGACTGCTACTTGATAGATGTGAAATCTGTGTATGGTTACCACAATCATTACACTCTCTCAATAGATATGGTGAATATCATGAAGGCATCACTGTTTTCATTCCTGCATTTGGCCAACACTTCGCCTATTAGAGCTTTGGATGGAATGATCTGTATAGACTCTGAAATTGTATTCCAAACAGAACACTCTTGTTATGAGAGGGCAGGTGTGATTTATATGTATAATGTGAGTGGCATGCTATTGGTTACACTTTTTATACTTACTTGCATGATACTAAAAGTTACATGTACAGTCTGCTCGCGATAAAGCAGTCAAAGAGGCTGCAAAAAGGAGACGTACTACCACAAGAAGGCTGAGCATGAAGGCTGCTGTCAAGCCAGTGCTTCTAGACAACGTACAAGATCTTGACCTCATAGCTGCTAGCGCTGAGGATGTCGATGAAGAAACGTTGGAAGCTTCTATCCAAAAAGCGCGACTGAGCAGCATTGCAATCGCACTCGTTGCGTGTGGGGCAAAGAGGACTGCGCGAGCGATCCAGCCGCTTCCTAATCCAGATCCACATCTCAGCTTCAGCGCTACCAATAACAGAGGACAATAATTGAGAACGCTACTACATTTAAATATGTGTTATGTTATACCGGTATATGGATTAGCAATGTGATTTGAGAACAAGTCTTACAAAAATCCAATGTTGAAATTTTGATTTGATTTTCCATCGGATGTAAAGGTGGAATCACCTGCGAAATCGGGCGTTGATTACATCATAGATATTAACTAACCGATTCAACTCCCCTAAACATTTCTTTCTTTACAAATAAGTAGCATGGCCAGATGCAGCACAACATTTTACGTACGGTGAGGTGTGTTGAAGGCGTTTAGGTTGGAGGATCTTGGAGTAACTCAACATTTTAAGTTTTTTGACATCGCCATGAACTAACCGAATGCCCTAATATTACCAAGGATTTGTACTTTGAAGGCTATTGACAACCATTCCCACAAGTTCCCAATCTCATTGCATGGGTTTGCTTTGTTACCACCAAAATATTGTTTTGTGTTACTAAAATGATGTCTACAAGGATTGAATTATCATATCCATGTCTGTTTCACCAGAATGTATAACAGGACCGGCCACAAGTTTCGGCTGCACTGTCCAACAAAGCATAGACCAAAGTGTCTTCCAGTGAAGATTCCACTCGCAGCAATGTAATTGTCATTTTTGTTTAGTTGGGTTCCACAAAAGGAGCTGTTGCATTCGAGCACGTGGCCATTTCATATATGATAAGCGGTCTGAGTACGAGGAACATTGAGGAGTCGGCGCGGGTGAGAAGCAGTGTTAATTGAGTCCGTTTCCAATCCTTCTACTCGGATTGCAAGGTAGATTTCGGATGATTTGTAAATGAAGTCGTACGCAAAAGCATGTATTTGATTCAACATATGATTCTGAGTACTTGTGTACGGATTCATTATTGGATTCACTAAAGATTTATCGTCTGGAATCTATTCAATCGAGTATGCATGATTTAATGCCGGATTTCTATGAAAAAATAGCGTGACAAATTTGACGCGTTTTTTCCCCTGTGACAGTATGATTCTGTATCTTATGTGCAGTTCGTGTATCCGACCACATAGCTTAATGGATGACCCACTGCATGCAGAGTATGTCGGAATAGTATGATGGCTACAGGGAAAAAGAAAAGAGCAGTAAC
Source organism: Ephydatia muelleri (assembly GCA_013339895.1). Classification (NCBI taxonomy): domain Eukaryota; kingdom Metazoa; phylum Porifera; class Demospongiae; order Spongillida; family Spongillidae; genus Ephydatia; species Ephydatia muelleri. The sequence continues at coordinate 6,848,738 of JABACO010000009.1, forward strand.
AATACTCCGAGTTTGTTTATTCTGTACATAGGTAACAATGTCCCAGATACCACTCCATTCATCATTTTACTATTCATGCAAACAAGTATATCTACAAAGCTCAAGATCAGGTCATCGCATACACTAACTCCACCATTATATCTTTTAGTGAATAGGACGTGCAGAGGAGGGATACGTACACTGAAAGTCAGATTTGTTAAAGCAGTACCACATCCCAGAGGTGGCTCCACATGTACAACTGCGGCTAACAATAAATAACTCTTGGACCAGCTGCAGTGCCAAATCTGCTTGATGATCCTCTGCCAACATCTAAAGCTCCATGCAGGGCAAGTGTATGTACCCCTTGTGCACTGAAATGGTTCATGGAGTTAAAGTGTAGAGCTAATTGAGGTGAAGTGTACATGCTCACATGCTGTTACATACAGCTAGAGCCAGCACCTCAGCTGATCACAAACACTGCTGAAGGACATAATGGTCCATTGCAAAGCCTAAAAATGGGATGTAAAACTGCTTACTGTACACAAGAGCTCAGTACTTAATTCACAGCCGGTTTGTTATTCAATACTGTATTCTGCAGCGTATATATGAGTATAACCTTTTAAATAAACGCACTAGTGTATAGAACCATGCATATTATGGAACAGTTGGACAAAATGTTCCCATATAACTGGTCTATCATACATGGCATAGAACTGTCACCTGAGACAGTACACTAGGTACGTGTAGCTACATGCACTGACCCATAGGATTGGTCTTTTGTACATGCATTGTGTCCCTGAGGGTTGGTTTAGATTTGTACATGCATATTGTTCCCATAAGATTGGTCCTTTGAACACTAAAGGTACACATACTCACATCACTTGCATGGCAACGAATAACACTATATATTCACCATAACATGCATGCGTAAAGCTTGAAGTTCCTATGCACTCACATTATCTTTCTTTGGCCATTGGAGAAGCGTGTAATTTGCATTACGCTTGCTCAACTTCTCATCATTCTTTATGCCTTTGTAACTAAGCTACCACTTGCTGTGTCTTCGGTTTCTTTTTGCCCACACAATGTTCAGCTCACACAGAGTACAGGAACATGCCTACCTGCTGGTTCACACACCCTTATGCAGGTGTAGTGTGCATTGTGTAAATGAATCTTTGCCATTTTTGAACATGCAATACTTGCATAAACACACACACATGCACACACACATGTACACACACACGTACACTCACATACACACACACACACACGTACACACACATTTGAGACTAGATTTATGTTCTGTTCTGTTATCATTGCATATGTTCTGCTAGCGGATTCCCTTTGAAAACTCAGTTGTCATCCGATCTCATGTATGAGCCACACTCTCACCTCAATGCCTGGTACCATCAATTTGGTGGCATCAGTGAGCCAAACTCTCACCCCAACGCCTACTATCGTCAATCGAGCCCAAATTGTGCCACCATTCCCTCTGACCTCGGTGGCTGGAGGTGTGGCAGGAGGCGGGATTGGTTTCATACTTATCTTGGTTTTGGTTGTAATCATTATTGTAATGTGCAAAAAGAATTCTGCTAAAAGCTATCAGACATTACGACACTGGGGCACTCCACACTTGAAAACACCATCACCGATAAAAACACAGCCTAAATCACTGTCCAAACCTACAACACAGAAGAAAACTCCAACCACTCCTATCAAGATTGTGGACCTCACCACACCTCCATCTACCAGGTCGATGCCTTTCGAAGCCTGCAAATTAAAGCACCATTACGATAATAGAATAAATCGCTCAATCCCAACCTGAACTCCGGGACAGCAAAGTGATTCTCACACTTGAGTTGACAAATTGAACAATTTATCTCAGACTGCTCCTCAGTGCGCATCGAACCTGAAACTGAACAAACAGCTAAAGCAAAACGAATTAATCTCTCAGAAATTAGTACGGAACACGCGGATAAATCAGAATGTGGCAGTTTTTAACACATTGTCCATTCTCTCGCACTTCCGTATCATGCATGCTCAGCACAGAGATAATATATAGAGGGATTGGAAACGAGGCCACTTATCACGTATTAACGCGTGCCATCCGCACATGAATCCTTATGAGTGCATAACACACAACAGTATGAAATAGGGCTTACATGTAGTTAGGATTGATAAAAGGAAAAAACAAACCAAATAAATACATACAGTAATGTCTACAATTGCTTCCTCAGCCCCTTAGACTTCTGAGTTGTTCTTTTGTGTTCCTTTTTGTATTTCTCAACCCATGCACTTGAGTATGAAAATCCACGAATCCCTACCCACATGCTGATAACCATGTCCAGCAATGTACTTCCGGCACTCTCACTCCAGCCTGCACTAAGCATTGACCAAAGAAACAAAACATCCTCATTGTTCTTGATTGCTGGTGCAATTGATGATAAGTTTACAGGCTGCTGAGGACCTTGCAAGTGAATACGAATTTCGAGTTCCATGGCAACAAAAATCTCAAAAGTGAGATCATTGACAAACGTCAAGCCTCCTCTATTGACACACTCAATCCAGTCAGTTGAGTCACATGGTACAACATCTGCATCTACCATGTCATCAAGACAGTTCAGCAGATCAGTCTTCCTTTCTTGGGAATACGATGACCTAATAACCTTCTTTCTTAAAGCACAAGGTACATAACCTGCGGCATATCGTAGTGCATTGTACTCGGAGTATGTTAGACTGGGGCTGATGTAACTTGCTGCATCAGTAACAGTGCACTTGGATTCAATCATTTCTTTCAACATAAAATGACCAGCATAAACTGTGCAATGAAGAAGAATTGCAATGCCATTGCTGTACAAGGTCCGCATCTGGATTTCCAGCACACACTGTTGAATTGTCTAAGACCCCCAGAATGCTCATTAAGCTTGAGACAGAACTAACCACTGGAGGGAAACTAGACAGCAAGCTACAAGTATCATGGTTGATCTTCCTGTTCTGAATGCACAATGACCACTGTAGCTCTTGATCAATGGTTAGACAATAGCTGATAGCTTTGAGACCAAAAAAACGCAATCTAGAAATAACCAACACGCCATGATCAGCTACTGTCCAAGATGAAAATGGACTCAGCAACTGGAGCAATGCTGCAAGACGATCAAGAGTTTCAACAACACCGTCTGACAAAACTAGCGCTAGTCTGAATTTTCTCCCACCCATCACCTTTGAAGAAGCGCATGCCGTGAAAAAGTGACTAGTTGCACAAAAAAATTCTTGGACTCAAAAATACAAAGCAAGAGCTACAAGACAATACCACTTTTAGACATGTAACGTGCATGATGAGGGGTACATATCCCCACAAAGTTACTATACCCGACATCCTACCTGGCTTGTTCAGAGCACCGTCGCTACAAAGAAACAACGCGATTCGAGAGTTTAATCCCATGGCATGTTACATAGCTAATCTTAGAAGAAAAGAACCACGGATTCCCAAGATTCTCCCCCACAAAAACTTTGGCACGGACTATCGCCATTAAAGCTCAAAATACGTATAAACCTGGGCGACGGGACAATTCTATCCTTTCAAAAAAATAACGCACGTAGTACCTATTGCACCCTATACCGCTACACCACAATAAAAAGTTCCCCTACTTCTTTGTTCAAACAAACCACCGATTTCAGACCTTCGTTTCACACTTATGAAAACGTGCGATTCACACGATGTCGGATGGCACGCACGGCCAAGCGCGTATTCTATGGGGCACGTGATGCGTTTCCAATCCCTCTATATATTATCTCTGCTCAGCACATAAATGAGGCAACGAAGCTAGCTATCGTACTAATTGTATGCTGCATAATTAATGAACCATACTTATACCCAACCGCCCCGCCCCGCCCCGCCCTCCCCTCCCTCCCCCCCCCCCCCCCCCCCCCCCCCCCCCCCGGCCGGCCCACCCCTGCCACTTCCTAGTCTCGTACCTGACCCAACTGACGTAATCGCATTATCGCATAATGTATAATGCTACGGAGATACTCTGGTCTAGTGGACCACTAGACGTAGCATACACATTATTGCGTCAGTTGGGTCTGGGTACGTGAACAGACCATTCCCGCAATGGAAGGGTGTGGCTAAAAGCGCTTGTATCAGAACCAAGTTGAACCTTCCAAAGAGGGTTGCTATGGTCTCGGAAGTAGCAGCGTGATTGCAGTGTTATTTGTAAAAGTTTCTGTATGGAATATGCATATGTCAGTGTGGTTCATATATAATGGATAAACCTGCACAATCTGCAAACTTCTGTGAAAAGGTACCAAAGTCATGTGCTAGTCATGTTATAGATGGTGCAGTCCGGTGCCGTCTGGTCACTTCAAACTATCACCACTGCCAGGATCAGGAAGTTTGGATGTGGCCTTGGAAGAAAGAGGGCGTAGCACTTTCTGCTTATTCATGAGCTTTTCAGCCAATATGGAGACCCTCCTGCGATGTAAAAGCAGGCTTTTGTGCTCCCTGATACAGAGCGTATGGAGAGTGCATAACTTGAGCCCTTTGAAGCAGTTACATACCTCTGCATAGCTCTTAGGGACGCAATATGTTCTTTGTGAGCATCGCGAAACACCTGGCTAAACATAGCCATCTGCCTGTGATGCAAATTACATGTCTCTAATTAATATTTGTGCTTCCACACAAAACTGTCTTGATACCTGTTATAGTCTTCATACATGCTACTTGCATGCTCTGCTGACTGTTGAAGCTGTACATCATAGGACACAGAATGAGCTCTGATCTCTGTGTTAAGGAAAACTGAGCACTGCTACAGTGTATTAGGGTGGTAATGCTATGAGCAAAATTGATTAATTTATGTTCAGTGTACAGTGGTTATTGATGTGCTGTTTGGAGATATGGTAATCCTAAATCTACAGAATGAGGCCAACAGGAGCTAATTCTCTACTTGTAAAAAAATCTATGGGATGGTATACATTTGGTGCAAATTAGTATTTGCCAATTTGAATTAAAATCATATGAAATTAGGAAACTATACTGACAATGTGTAGAACCAAGATATTTTGACACATATTTTCATTATCACAAACCAAAGTCTGTGAATGAACTAATATAAAACAAGGTAACTGAAATGCTTTTGATGAAGATGTACTAGTTTTTCTGTCTAGTAAACATGTTTACATAATTAAATGTGCACAGCTGAAGTACAAATGCTTATCACAAAGAGTACTCAAAGTTATGTGTCCTGTACAGTGCATTACTGGTCATCATACCCTTTCTGCTTCCACCCATCAATAGGAAGGGACGGGGAGGAATGAGGAAATTAGGATACGGTATATCTTTCACTTCTGTCCTTTTGACAATGTGGCCCCCTAGTGAGCCCTCTGTCAACTCATGAATGTCCAGATAGTACTGTAGCAGTGGGCTCTTTCCCAGAGTGCTGAACTGCACACGTTCGTATATGGTCCCAGGGCCCAGCATATGACTTGACTATAGGGTTTGGTGAGGGTGAAATACTGATAATAAAAATGTGCATGTTAGGAGGGCGAATAGTTGAGCTGCATTTAGTATTTTTGCCTTGTGCCTTGGGTGGTAATTAATAACCCATTCATGGGAGAAAGGGATGCGGAGGAGCAAAAATACATGCATGCACACACACCAACACATGTGCGTGTACATATATGTTGCACACATGCACTACATGTGCCACATCTACAAGCACATATAGGCACATGTACCCCACACACAAAGCACATAACACATTAACGGAAAAGCAAGCATGCGTATGCACATGCACACAAGTGCATGCACAAGTGCACAACTATATGCATACACTCACACCTCACTGCCATCATCACTTCTCTGCAGTTGACCTGTTACAGCTTCACCGAGGGGTTTGAATTGGACTTTAGCAGATCTGAGTACTGAAACAGTGAACCTCCGTTTTATGATTAGTTATAATATCATAACAAAACACTCACAGTCTTTCTCTGTAAAACTAAGTTTCTCAGCCTTTGGTTCAGAGTGATGGGAGTGAAGAGGGTTAAGTTGCTTTAGAGGCCACCTTTTCCAGCCCTCAGGTTGGCATTTCACACCTTAATGGGAAATTGGAGGTCAGGGAAGGAAAACATAATGAACAGGATGGCAGGAAAGGGGTGGACAAAAGACGAAGAAAGTCCTCAAAACATGATGGGGAGGAGGAAAGGTGAGGCCTGTATAACAAGTTCTTGCTCAGAGTGTGTGATGTTACCAAGATTAGAAGATGAAGCGATTCAAGAAGGTAAGCATGCTTCAGATATTAAATGCTGGCAAAACAGCTGAATTAAAGTGTTTGTTTGTGCTACATGTATGTGATGGAGATCTATAAGCAAGGAAAGCTGGCAGAAAGAAGGAAGGAGGAGTTAACAACTGTTGTAGCCAATTGTACCAAGAAAATATTAAGATAAGCATGGGCATTAATATATTAACAAGGAAAACAGAAGAATTGGAAAGAATTGATAAGCATGCCCAGGGTTTATCCTATACGAGACTGCAGGTCATCAATTCACTTACCAGCAATCCACTCTGATGTAATCTCAGAGATGTGTGTAAGGAATGAGGCTGAATTGAAAGTGTCAACAGAGTCTGGAAATGCTCTGCAAAATGTTGCATACAGAGCCTGTGCCAGGCATTTGGAATAATGCTGCAAGAGAAGAGAAATGTCTGTGCATGTAATGTTCCTGATATAAGTGACAGAGCTAAATTGGGTATATATGTACCCTAAACTGTTGCAGCATGTTAGTAGAAAAGATATATTTGATATACTCTTGAATAGAGGTACAAAAGTGGCATGTCTGCACAGCAACATGCAGCAGACAGAAGGCTTACCCAAAAAACAGTGTCCTGATGCTGAGGACTCATCTTGCTGATGAGCATTGTGAAGCTGTCAGAAATTCTGGTGAAAAGCTGAGACTGCACTGCTTGATCAGGCTTGGGTGTATATGTGTGTGTGTTTGCATGTGTGTGTGTGGGGGGGGGAAGTGGGTGGGTGTTTGCGTACATGCATGTGTGGTGCATATTTGGGCAGAAATACATGTGTGTACATGCATGGAATAATTTATTTTAAAGTCACGTTGCCTCAGGAAATTGCTGGTCATAAAATACCTTGAAATAGCTTGACCACACCCACCAGAAAGTGTTCTTAAAAAAAAAAAGTGACATTAACAAATCAACTCCATTACGCTGAGGTTCTGGTTAGCAAAGTCTCTATGCACAACTTGAATACAAATAATTCTAATTAGGGAAAGTCAAGGTTATTAGGTGATAATATTTGACTAATGTGCTGAGGTGGAAGCCAAGGGAAGACAGTATGGTGTAGATCATCACGATTATGCATGCCATTGTGATTCAACATTCTTGCTTGTATTGAGAACTTTTTTCCTCAAAGAAAACTAGATAAGTTCTCATATACACCCATATCCACCCAAAGACACCACACCCACCCACACGCACACACCTGCAGTATGGAGCATGACAGCTCTGAATAGAAGAACTTTCTCCAGGACTTCATAAGATATGCCTTTATGTCAGACACCAAGGCAAGATCCATTGAATTAGCACATGCATAAATACATGCACATACCTGAACACGAATACAACTACATATATGCTAGGTGTCTCACAATTTTGGCAAACACTTAATGTAGTTATAACTCGGTGGTTTTGGACTTCATTTAAGTAGTTTAAGTACTATGTTTAAGTAATTTAAACAACTCTATGACAAATAGTCCAATTCTCAGTGCTTAAGTAACTAAAAACATTCTCCATGAGAAAGTTGGTAGTATATAGAATTTTAAAGCAATGGTGGTGTAAAAAGCAAGGAAACAAGTGTCTAACAGTAAGGAAAATATACAATTAATAGTTCTATATTTACACACAAAAACATAATGTGCTAAAGAGGACTATTACATTTCCCTTATTGGTAGACCCTTGTTTCCGTGCTTTTTGCACCACTATTGCCTTCCAATCCTATATACCACCAACTTTCTCATACCACTGCAATGATCCAATCGGTATATTTATATATGCAAACAGTACACACCCCTTCACATGACATGTGCACATACTCCAATGCCCATACATAATTTATATATACATGCATGTGCGCATACGGGGTGTCTCTCAATTTTTACAATGACTTTGTATACATATTATCTAGTTTAAAATTGGTTAGTTACCTCTATGTTAAAATTTTCAAGTAATACGTAGTTATATACTGTTGATGCAATTAAGTGATATTACAGTATTTATTTTATTAAAATTGCAATAGGACTTAATAATTCAAAGTATTACCTAATCAATAGAGCACATAGAAAATTATATAGTTAATTAAACGTAGTTATTAAATTCAAAACAACATAATTGGTTCCCCATTATAACAACTTTTTACATCGCTATATTTCAGCATTTTCAATTGCCCCACGGTTAAAAGGTTATAAAAATGCATTGCGTTTGAATCGCTATAACTTCCCAACGGATAATGCTATTGACTTTCTATTTTCAACACTTCATACTACAACCATTTCACTATGAAGTGTTGAAAATAGGAAGTCTATAGCGTTATCCGTTGGGAAGTTATAGCGATTCAAACTCGATGCATTTTTATAACATTTGACAGTGGGGCAATTTTTGCGGAAACTGTCCCATTTCATGATAATATAATTTAAGTAACACTGTTATTTCAGTTTGAATAAATTGACCACTATATCAACTTCTTTTCAAGGGTCTTGATTTATTTTATTGAATCTTAACCAGGCACAGAATCTTTAATTAGTCATACATCTTAACACAGTGTTACATTTCTGTTGCTAGTACAGGAAATGTTTATAATATAAAATGCATTAGGTCCCTTTTCACGGCAACTATCCATATGAATATTGAGTTGTATGTGTGCATTGAGTACATGTTCATGTTCTTGTGTGTGTGTGTGTGTGTTGTGTGTGCGTGTGCATTTGTGTGTGTGGTGTGTGTGTATTTGTGTGTGTGTTTGTGTATACAAGAACATGTGCAGGTGTGTTAATAAAGTGTTTGTACATATAGTATGTGTTCTATTTCGTGTGCATACATATTCAGTGCAAAAATTACACTGGTGGGAGGTGGGAGTGATACAGTTACACACAGGGCACTGCACTCACAGTCACTCACTGGAAAACCCTGACATTTTGTGACCAGATCGAGGAGGGACAGAGCCTCCAGCTTGCCAGGCAGCATTGCCGGACTGTGCCCATCACTGAATCCCGGGAAGACAGCTGCCTATAGAGGGCAAGATGTAACAGCCTCAGCTTGATTGGGCTGCAATGTTCAGAAGTTCAGAACCATACCTCTGCACATCTGCTGTTCTCCTCTGAACCCTTCTTCACTTGCATCCGCATCACGCGAGAGTGCAGAAGTTCCAGATCTGCGAGCAAGCCTGCTATATAGGCGTGCATGCAGTGTGTGTCCGTGATCGACCGTCGTGACCCGTGACGTGAGCCGTACGTGGTTACTATGGATACCAACCTTCATCCGAAGTGACCCTTAGTCCCCCCGCTGCGCTTTCCTTCGTCTCGTTGTCGTACAGGAATCTCGCACCGTATATCTCCACGTTCTGTTCCAGCGATGACAGTCTCTGCGCCAAAATGTCCAGAGCTGCTGTGTCCCAAACTGTGTAAAGATATCAATGTGACAAGTCTCCAGCAGGTGTATTTAATAAGGGTGTAGACTTTTTGAAAACGCCGCCGCATCCGAGATAATCGAGCACAATGATACACTGACTATCTTGTTCAAATGTACCCGCGGCTCACTTGAGTGCTGCCTTAGATCATCTTCGATGTCACTTCGGGTCCCAATGACGCAGCCTGGCTCCAAGATTAACTGTGAGCTGTCTACAGCGGGCCAGTCCTTTATCCCACACCGATCAAGCCATTCGTTTAGACTGTGCGGTGGGAGCTTTGCGGGTGATTGAGAATCGGCAATAGCTGTCTCGGAATTGGTGGTAGTCATACGGTTGCTATGCACCAGAGCTCCACCCACTCAATTGAGTAGCATAATAAGTTAAAACTAAATATCCGCAAAAATAATAATAATACTTACGGTAACCACACCTTAGGAGTGACTTTTAGAAGCACATATAATGCAAGAATGTGCTGTAAAATGTGTCGTTGTTGGCGATCCGTAAGTGCGCGTATGCGCGTTCGGCTTTCCTCTTGTCTATCGGACTCAATTGTATCCTTCATTCAGAGAGGTAGGGAAAGCAGGCCTCCTGGTGAGCTACACAACCAATTCTCCTCTTCCAGATTACACCACTTCCGTTATGTAAGTTAGTTGGTTTGCACTGTGAATCAATGGTACATGTACAGCTTTGGGTTTGATTACAAAAATTATGTGCCAGCCAGCCCGACCTGTTGTCGCTATAAGGACTCGTACTGCTTCTGCACGCTGCAGGTTATAAAGACTCATACTGGGTGTTGATCTGCTAGAGAGCCAAAAGGGCTCGACACATGCTTCGGCCACAGTGAAGAAGTGGTTATACATGCGTACCAGTACAGCTGAGTTCTGAAATCACGCTGACCCTCTGTACTAGTACACAAAGAGCTACGCTATTCTTATAACGTGGAATTAAATAAATAACTGAACATATAAGCAATAGATAAGTGCTCACACTATGATTAGAATACGCTTTTTTTTTTAAATTCCAAACAAAATAGAACTTCGGCATTTGCAATAACAAAGGTTGTGTACAAACACTGCCATGCTAAGTGTTAAGAATTCAGGTACAAAAATTACTGTGGTAAATGGCCAGTTGCTCCAACGCCACTCCCCGGCATGGTAGGAAACTCAGGCAATCAATTCGTCGATCCGAAGTTTATTAGTCATTGACTCTTAATTTTGCCAACACGTGGGATCGTTTCCGCGAAAAGGCAGGATTTTTCCAAGACTCAATATTTGTTGTTGTTGACATTCTAGAACTTTGAATGTCCTCTACACGGCAATTATTACGCACTAAGAATCGGAGCATCTGCATGGAGTTATAAGGCGCTGAATTCTTAATTAACCATACATTTCAACACAAGCGTTACATTTCTATTGCGCGGGAATTTTACAATGTACATACGCTTGGTCCTTTTCGCGGAAACGATCTTTATAGTTCAAAATCAATGACAGCCGTTCCCTGCATGCGAATAGAAGTAAGCGCATTACAGTAGCAGATGCTATACGTGAACCAGAGTAACATGCAATGAACATTGCATGCATGTAGTACCGCATTGACTATTTGTGTGCCTTGCATTGCGTTGAAGAATGCCAAACTGCTGGCCCCATTGTTTACTCTGCCCAAAGGCTTTTTATACATTTCTAGTTACATGTATTGGTGGGCGTACTAGTTTTATACTGAATTGCTCTATTTTCTTCAATTGACAGATTTGATGGCTTTTCAGTTAACATAATAATTGATGGGAAAACCATCAACTTAGGTCTGTGGGATACAACACGTACGTACATGCATGCATAGATATGGTAGTATAGATGACCTTTGCCATGACTTTGCTTGTGCTCTATAGATCACATGCACATTTTGTCATACCTCCAGGTGAGGATCAGTATGAAAGATTGAGACCCCTCTCATATCCTGCAACTGTGAGTGAAAATATAATGATCATTATATGAGTTCATGTGTATGAAATTCCTTCATGACTTACCCATGCCCTCAGGATGTGTTTGTTTTGTGTTTCTCATTGGTCAGTCCTGCTTCATTTGAAAACATTAAGACAAAGGTAAATAGAATTAAAGGGAATACATAATGCATGGAAAGCTTAGATTTTCACTTCAGGAGTAATTTGAAGTGATTAAGTATCCAATGTACTCAGTATTGTCCAGAAATCAGTCGCTTCTGTCCCAATGTGCCTGTCATCCTTGTGGGGACCAAGTTGGATCTCAGAGAAGACAGAGAATTTGTTCAGAACCTTGCAGAGAAAGGACTGACTCCCATAACCTATTCTCAAGGTGTTCAGATGCAGGAGGAGATTGGTGCAGAAATGTATGTGGAATGCTCAACAATCACATTAAAGAATGTGGCACTTGTGTTCGAGGAAGCTGCCAGAACAGCACTCATGAGGTCAAAATCACCACTATCTAAGCCAAACAAAAGGGCCCATCACGGATGCACATTACAGTGAAGACACCTGAGTGTTAAGCATATACCATGACAAATTATACATGTATATCTATGCATGCACACAATGTAATATGGTAATTATATGGGGATTCACACCTCATGGTTTCCTGATAAGAGACGAACCTTTTTCATCCAGAATAGAATCTTATGATACAGCCACTATTGGTTGCAAGTTGAATTTGTATGGCTTGCAAATTCTGCTTCAAGTTTAAGCTCAGTGAATAAAGCTGGCAAGAAATTTGCTCTACCTATATGCATTTCCACTGCATAGTGATAACCTTTTCACATCTGAAATCGAATCGTATAATTCATTTTTCATTGATAATACGTTCAATTTCAATGGTTTGGCGAAATGTATGGGAATTTTTTCACACCTCATTGTTTCCTGGTAAGATTCTCATGCAGAATAGAATCAATATAAAGCATTGGTATTATTTGCGAATGCCATGATCCTACCTCCTCCAATAAAGCAATAAACTGTAAGGAGAGTTTTATACCTCATGGATTCCTGATACAGCATGGCTGTAATAGATCTGACTCGTTCGATAATCGAGAGATATTACCGCCATACATCGACATTAACGCCTTTGCCAACCATTCCAGTTATATTCTTCAGAGCTTAATAACATGATGCAATGTGATTATTGATGATTCGCCGAAACTATGTAAGCATCCTATAACATAAATATCGCGATATATCTCAAACTATACATGCATAATCGCTCGCACTATGCTTAATGATTCATGATATCGATCAGTTTTCACACAGCAATAATTGATACTGATTGCACATGATCAGATAAGTCAAATAGTTATGGTTGCATCAAACAAAATGTATCCCCAAAACAACGCTCATTGCCGTTTCTAGTTCCATTTGCTGATCAATGGCATGCCGACTGTCCATTTGTACGATAATAGAGAAATGTTTTGCGCCTGAGACACACATCTACCAGATATATTATTCATAGAATAATGCAGCGAGATATCATAACAGACCTGCTTATAGCACATCATAGAGTTGGTTAAAATTCAAATTAAATTAAAAAAGCAAGATGACCGCCTATGTATGGGCCATTTCTGGATATGGCACACGATACTAAAATTAGGTGTTATCTTTAGATAACCTTCACACTCGTCCTCTAAAACATTCTCCCGTTAAAGACAGAAGACTAATCTGTTGATCCGCTAGAAATGCAGTCCATCAAGTGTGTCGTCGTTGGTAATAGGTTGGTGGCTTACAGCGGCTAAGTAGCTAACGTATAACTATGCGCTATACGTATTTGGGTCAGTTTCCGAGAAAATGAAAAGACAGTTAGTGGCTATATATATAAAACGTTATAAAAATGCTTCACGTTTGAATCGCTAAAACTCCATACGGTTTAAGCTATCAACTTCCTATTTCGAACACTTTGTGCCACACCACTTCCCTCTACGAAAATATATTTGGTGTCTTACCCTTGCTCCTTGCCGACGTTACAAGGCACAGTACCCCGAGGGGTTCAAAATCCAGGTAGCTCCCTGCAGGAATGTCCAAATCACTTCAAAATCGATATGCACGTAAAGGAGTCCTGTCACTATTGATTTCTGCAGATCGTTGATTTTTACCTCTTCCGTTATGGAGATACAGCAATGCAAAGTAAGTCCACGTTTCCCCGCTCGAATCGCGCCTTTCTCAGTCCTTGAACCGCTTCCATTCTCCCGATTGGGACTGAGAAAGGCGCGATTCGAGCGGGAAACGTGGACTTTACTTGCATTGCTGTATCTCCATAACGGATCATCACAGCCTACAATGTGTAAGCTGTTGTCCGACTGGGGAACGTCCTTCTTCACTACCCTCCAGTGTCCGTGGTACATAACCTGCAGCCGTCAACGCAGTACAGCTTTGTGGAAGCAGCATGCACCCACAGCTGGATGTCAGACTGGTGGTGTTGCCAATGTCACAACTTGGATAGTGGTACGTATACGTTTGTATGTGGACCGTGTGTGTGTGTGTGTGTGTGTGTGTGTGTGCATTGTGTGGTGGTGTAGTGGTGTGTTTGTGTGTTGTGTGTGTGTGTTTGTGTGTGTGTTGTTGTGTGTGTGTGTGTGCATCTGTGCATGTGCACGTGTGTAATGTATGTGTGTATGTGGGTTTGTGTTTACATGTATGTGTGGTGGATGTTGTTTGTGTTGCAGGTACATGTACATGTGTATGATTTGGTGTTGTAGGTACATGTACATGTTTTATGGCCTTGTCTTCTTGCCTTGCATAAAGAAAATGGCAGTCAGCATTCAGTTTGTACACTTAGCAGACACAAGCAGCATTTGCATGCATGTGTGCCATGTGCACATTATGTGCGTGTGGGTTATGTGTTATGTTTTATGTGTTGAATTATATTCAACAAAGCCCAAGTGGTCATTGACAACCACTTTCTCACACCCTTAGCACCTGTGGGCCAAGCTCCCCCCTCATCCTCAATACCACTTCCTCTTCCATGTCTCTCCAATGGAATGCTCCCCTCCAACCCGACTATGTCATCACTGCCTACACCTTGCACCATCGAGTCCCCAGCCTTAAGTCCCAGTCAGAGATGTGGGCACCTCCTTCAATGGTACGGGCCTGGCTACATTCAGCGGGCACATGTTCTATTGTGGTTTTATTAACCAGGCCACAGTCCAGTTCCATACCTACAACCCCAGCGGCATTCTCTTCTACCAGATCAACAATGTAATGACTGACTTCCTGGGGGTGAAGCTTCATGGTGGGTTGCCATGGTTAATATTTGATGTGGGCTCTGGACCAGCTGTTGTTGGATCCAACAGTACCAGAACCTTCAACGATGGTCAGTGGCACACTGTGAGCTTCAGAACTCATCGGTCATGTTGAGCTTGTACGTCGGTGCGAGTGTGGTGCAGTCCCCTCCTGTGGGCAGTAACCTCTGTGATGGCCAGAGGCACATGGTGCTGTTTAAGCAGGCCTCCAATACCTTCTACGTCACCGTGGATACGGTGCACACGGCGGCCACCACTGCCGCGATTGTCCCACTGCTGACCATGAAAGTATACTTTGAGGGATTTCCCAGCACGTCGAGCAGATATGGCATTGCAACCCCTTACAGTATGTGTCTTATCCCCTCCTGAATGGTACCTCAGTCCAAGTGGAGGTGGCTGCCTCCCAGTTTGTGAGGTTTGAAGTATGTTCTGGGGACCCTGTGCAGCCTTCAAGTGCCTGTGACTAGTATACCTACAGACATCACTGACTGATAATGGTCTGAACCCCTTCACTGGTGAGCTGCTGTGATGCTTTTGTATACCTGTATTCATGATGGAAACTATAAATTGGGGTCGCATGTTTGTGTAATACATGTAGAGTTTTTTTATGTTGCTGTAACCATGGCAATGGCGTAGCTGTATACACAATCCAATGTGTGTGTGTGTGTGTGTGTGTGGTGTGTGTGTGTGTGTGTGGTAATGGTTGTGGTGTGGTAATCGGTAATCATTGACTTTGGCCATCCATCCTCACCACCAGAGTACTTGTACAGTGTTACTTCACTGAACTCTGCAGGCTCTGCTGACAGCTCATGGTCCCTGACCCAGGAGGGAGGTACATGTACATGTAAGCTGATCTGGAGGGTGTTATGGGGGATGGTGTTCTGGGAGGAGGGTGTTTATGGGGGATGGTCTTGTGGGATGAGGGTGTTGGTGGGGGGAGGAGGGTGTTGTGGGAGGAGGGTGTTGTGGAGGAGGGTGTGTGGGGAGGAGGAGTGTTGTGTGAGGAGGGTGTTATGGGGGATGGGTCTTGTGGGAGTGTGGGGGAGGGGGTGTTGGTGTGGAGGAGGTGTATGGTGTTGTTGGGAGAAGGGTGTTGGGGGATGGTCTTGTGGGAGGAGGGTGGTTGGGGGAGGAGGGTGGTGGGGGAGGAGGGTTGTGGGGGAGGAGGGTGTTGGGGGAGGAGGGTGTTGGGGGAGGAGGGTGTTGGGGGAGGAGGGTGGTGGGGCGGGGTGTTGTGGCGCGGGTGTTGGTGGGCGGCGGGTGTTGTGGGCGAGGGTGTTGTGGGCGCTGACGCTGTTTGTGGAGCGCGGGTGTTGGTGGGGCGGTGTTGTGGGCGGCGGGTGTTGTGGACGCGGGGTGTGCGTGGCGGTGTGTGTGGGCGGCGGTGTTGTGGGCGCGGGTGTTGTGGGCGGCGGTGTTGTGGGCGGGGGTGTTGTGGGAGGGGTGGTTGTCGGCTGGTGTTGTTGGGCCGCGGGGTGTTGGAGGGATGGGGGATGTGTTGTGAAGGAGGGGATGGTGTTATGGACACAACACTTCAGAACCAACGTGACTTACTACGTTGTACTGCAGATACAAATCCCTAGTGGCTTCTCCTAAGCGTCCACAGATCTCCAGCCCTTCACTGCGTACTCCTGCAGCATCCTGGCCTGCACCGTAAGAGGCTGTGGGTCCCAACCCCGACCCCCTGGCCATGACTGCCAAAACACCCCCACCCCCCCCCCCACCCACCCCCAAAGTGGGCTACATGTACATGTCCATAGCTGTGCCCAGCGGCGTAGTCAGTTACATCATACCTCAAGTTGACCACCAAGACAGGCCCTATGACAAAATTGGTAAAAAACATCCCTCAAGGCATTATGGCGCATAACAACATCACCACCCCCTTTGCATGTCACAGCATGATGCCCAAGTTGGATCCAGCTAGTGGTCAGGGCAGTAAGGGCAACATAACTGCAATGATATGTCCATCCCAAGCCACCATTTTAAGGCTACCGGAACTCTTCTGACTCCAAGGTAAGATTAAGCCCCTAGATGGAATGACAGCTAGCCAAGAGGAAGCACGGCGTGAAGAGACTGACAACAGATGGGCATGGTTGGCTGGAGGTGAGATGAGTCACAGCTGGTTGAATTGAATGGACATCAATTCTGGTAGATAAGTTTTTTTTACTGAGACCAGAATCTAGCAAAGACCTCGACTGAGACTGAACTTGCAGGAGGAACCAAGCTATTGTATACGGTAACAGCTTGCAGAGTGAATTCATCGAGAGGATCTGCACAACCAGCCTTGATATTCATGCCAAATAAGCAGCTAAACAATGTAATGTCAACCTACAGAGGCCTATACCACCCCTACTAAGGCTCAGCTGGACTTGCAGCCAATCAGAGTCTGAAGAATCAATTGCAACACAATCAGAGAAGTAACGATGAAACTCCTCATCAAACGATGCTTGGCCTTCAGAAACAGGAGAAGGTGGCATGGAGCGAGCTAAATGAACCAGCTTACAAAATGAGGCACACTGATTAATTAATAATAATGAATGTTTTAAGGAATACACATTGATCCAACGAGTTTCGAACAGCAATTAAATGATGGTTGGGTGTCAATCCTTCAGTCAGTATAGATGGCATGGAAATCCAATGGCTAATCTCCATCTGCTCTGGCAGTGCACTGACCCCCTTATCTGTAATGTGTGTTGGCTCATACTTCATTATGCAATGTGACATTCACAAGTAACTATATAAACGTTTTGTATGAGATAGTTGTTGGGATATAGGATTTGAAGGCAAAACAAGGTCATATCAGAATGGAAAATGTAATAGTTCTATATTTAGCTCACAAACTAAATGCTATGTATTATATTTTCCCTTCTGATCAGATTTTGTTTCCTTGCTATTTACACCACTATGCTTTCAAATCCTATATGCCACCAACTTTCACATAGAGAATTTTTTACATAGATTTTTGTTCATACCAGATTATGCGCCCCCCCCTCCCCCATGGCCGTAGGGTGATGTGATCCATCTGCAGCTGTGACACCATGGGTCTGGATACCAGACTATATGTTGATTCTGATCGGAGCACGTGTGGTTACTAGTGACAATTGAGTCTGTGCATATCAAACCATAGTGGATTTATATAAGCATGCAATGTGAGAAGCGCTATCAGTTCCCACTGGGCATGCTTTGTTACTCAAGGGATAACGAGTAACGACAATAAAAGTTTAGCTGTTACGCATGCATGCCAAATTAATACGCCCGATTTGTTTATATTATTTATATCCGTAATTTCAGCGCCACACACGACCAGCTGATGTCCTTGCTGCCAACTGGATGCTGGGGAAGCCTGTTGTATTTGATTTTGCTGTCACATCAGTGTCTGCAGCCTTTGTCACCGAGGTGATCGAGGAAGCATCAAGCTAATAATAAGAAATGTGCAGAGCGCTAGCTGGGTTGGGGTCTCAATTCCACATGTGGTTGAGACGTATGGGTGCTGGAGTACAGAGGTCAAGTGGGAGCTTGCCTCCTGTTTAGCCACGCAGCACAATTGCCACAGCAACTGCATTCCTCTATGAACGACTGAGCTTGACCCTTGTTAGGGCCAATGTGAGGTCACTGCTGTCAAGATTCATTGACTGAATAAAAATAAATAACACTTATGTGTTTAGCGATTGAAGGTGTACTATATTATAATTATCATGCATGTATTAATATTACAACTGAAAATATGAATATAATTACACATATAACAAATTGCCTAATTTCTAGGCAGTCTATACCCGTGCCAAAGGCAACAGTAGCACACACCACTACTATCAGTCGACTAGGCCCGTTACTATAACTGGACGGCTCTAATTCAATATGCCTGCAGATTGTGTTCCCTGCTGCTTGACCGGCTCGGCCTCAGCAATATCCTATGACCCGGCCCTTTGTCTGTACTATCCCAGGCTATATAATGGCCTGTATTCTGTATGCGAGATAGCCGGATTTCTGATGTTATATTTTGCTGTTACTGCTGTTGCGTTGCTGCTCTGGCTCCTCAGTTTGAAACAATCTTGTAGCGACCTCGGACCGTGACCTCTCAATGAAGACAGGTCATAGACTATAAAGACGGGTACGTAGTTTACTGCATGTCATTGACATTTATGGCGGACGAAGATCAAACACAAATGCCATCCTTAACAGGTGCCTACAACACGAGTTTCTCTAGGCATCAAAGGTACCTTCTATCATTTTCGAGTGATACGTATTTCATATTTGAAAAATATTTTTTAAAAAAGCAATAAAATTAATAAAGAGACCAGCCGGCTCAACCAAAGAAGAAGCCAGCGCTTTTAAAGTTGCTTAAAAAAACAAGTGCATTTTAATCATCGACTGGACACACTAAAATCGCTGTAGAGGTTGAGAAGATTTAGAAACAACTTGTACATGTATAGACCCCTTTCATGGGTCATGTGACCGCTTTGTAATGATGCATGAGTTAAAATTAATACACGTCCTGCTTTGACTGCGCCTCGTTCCCAGACGCGAATGTAATGAATATTGCA
The DNA here is from genome assembly GCA_013339895.1 of Ephydatia muelleri. Lineage (NCBI taxonomy): Eukaryota > Metazoa > Porifera > Demospongiae > Spongillida > Spongillidae > Ephydatia > Ephydatia muelleri. The sequence goes on from JABACO010000009.1 coordinate 6,868,194, forward strand.
CAAGAACTAAAAATAGATTTTATTTTTAGACCTTCACACTCGATCTGTATTTAACGAAAGATAATCCCCCGTTAAGAAAAGAAAGAACGACTGATCTCTTGCTTCGGTAGAAATGCAGTCCATCAAGTGTGTCGTCGTTGGCGATGGGTAGGTGGCTTACAGCGGCTAAGTATTCCGGCATTCAATGATGCGCTAGTCTATTGTCCAAATATTATATTCCAGTGCATCACTTTTCCCCCCTGCAGAGCCGTGGGGAAGACATGCCTTCTGATCAGCTACACAACTAATGCTGTCCCGGGGGACTACGTTCCTACTGTGTGAGTTGCTTTCCTCCACGCATTCGTCCGATTACTGATCGTATTCCTAATCAGTGACGAAATATTATACACAGCGCCCTCCCTCCCGATTCTCCCATTAAATTTTATCCCACCGCAGGTTTGACAATTATTCCGCTAATGTGATGGTTGATGGAAAGCCCATAAATTTGGGTCTCTGGGACACGGCAGGTATGTATCATGGCATCATCATTTATTGTTAGACAGAAACAAATACATATCATGTTGCAGGTCAGGATGACTACGATAGACTGAGGCCTCTTTCCTATCCTTCAACAGTACGTCCGCTACGTGATTTTTGTAATTTTGCATCTTAACTGATTTAGCACAAATACCCTGCAGGATGTTTTTCTGATATGCTTTTCACTGATCAGTCCTGCATCATTTGAAAACGTCAAGGCAAAGGTTTGCTCACACAAAAACCTTTCATTTTACGAATGCATTGATGGATATAATCATTGTTCTCACAGTGGTTTCCAGAAGTGAATCACCACTGTCCAAATACCCCTATCGTTCTTGTGGGGACAAAGATGGACCTCAGGGAAGATCAGCAAACCATCGAGACGCTGAAGGCAAAGAGGCTCGCACCCATCTCTTATCCTCAAGGACTTCAACTGCAGAAGGAAATCGGTGCAGCCAAGTACATGGAATGCTCTGCCATCACACAAAAGAACTTAAAACTCGTCTTTGATGAAGCCATAAGGTCTGTACTGCAGCCCCGAAAGCCTGAGAAGAAGTCCAAATGTTCGCTGTTATAAACAATTAATATGTGTGCTCTACCAATTCCAATGCTAAGTCATCTCTTTTCCATGTCGAGAATTTGTATGTTCCATTACATGCTGTTGTATTTTCATTCTGATGTTGTAATATAAATTCAAATAGCGACCAATGGTGGCTGTAATATTAGATTTGATTCTATTTGAAAATTATTCATATCACCTCTTTTATTAGGAGCCCATGATGTGAAGAAAACTATGTAATCAATATACATTGCTACAGGCCCACAGTTCAAATGTGAATAACCTTTTATTAAAAGATTAGGAAACCATGAGGTGTAGTAACTTATGTAAGGCCATTCCAATAGTTTATAAAAATCACGATTTATTTGTTGAACACAATTACACCAAATAATCAAGTAATTGCACTTTCGAACTAACTGTAATTATATTTTCAATCGGGGGTTTAGCCAACATGAATTGAGATGCATGTGCTTTACATGTGGTGATGGATGATATAGTCACCACTGAGTTGGGCACGCGCAGGGAGTTCTTACTTCATAGACACGTTCAGAGAAGTAGTGAAATTGTGGCAAGGAAATGACTTGGACTACATATATCTCCTTGTTGAAATGGAGCCTGGTGTTCACAGTGATACTGAAATCCATAACCACTATCTTATAGCAAGTTAAAAAAAAAACTCTGTGATATTCAGCAGATTGCAGAAGTAAGTTTTTTTTTGGCCAACTGAGATGCATTAAATAATCACACTTAAAATAAGGATGCTGACCTCACAAAAGAAAGATTCAACAGACTCAACTGTGTAAGCTGCAATGTCACCTGCTGAATTACAAGCATCAACCAAAGTGAGTGGAGTAAGTGGGAAGGTACACTGTAAGCATAATATAAAAAGGCTGCTGGTTTCATATTTGCTTATCATACTAAGCTTTGTAACACAAATTATGGAGCAAAATAAGAGTTATTCGACCTCTGTCGTTGTGCCCACCTAAGTGTGAGTGCGGAGAGAGGTCAAGGTCTCACCAGAGACCTTGCCCACACCAGGCCCACTGACATCCTTATTGCTAGTTGGGACAAAGGCAAACCTGCGGCCCTATACCTGACCATCACTTTACTCACCACTCTGCTCTGCCATCTTGTGCGAATCTTGTCACCAGGCAGCCCTTGCAGCTGAGGCCCGTAAGCTCCACTCAAATGGTCCGAAATGCCAAGAATTGGGCTGGTCCTGCATTCTGTTAGCTGTAGAGACTTATGGCAGGAGCCTCACGATACCTTCTCCAGGCTGGCATCCTACCTGGCCATTCACTAGCCCTCCCCGAAATCAGCAGTTGTGGCAGATATTTTCGGTTGGTTGAATATAGCCCTGGTTCATTCCATTGCCAGAGCCATCCTGGCCAGGGCACTCCCACCCTCTTAACTGCTATTAGGTTGTGCATTAGAGAATAATGATGTTTTATAATAAGACATTAAACAAAAGTGTTTAACTTCAATAATCAAAATAAAAATTGTTTTATTAAGTTCATATATGTATGCTAATCATCCAATCACAATCATTCTGTGGAAGGATTCAATAGGAGGGAGCTTCTGTTAAAAGACACTGGAGTCACATTTGAGCAGTGTGACCAGTGAGCAGTTAAATGCATACCAAGATCTCTTAAAGACAATATATACATATTGCAAAAGAACACCAGAAAGTGAAGTACATGACTTTGAAAACCAAAGGAAATGACAGAACACTCATCACTTGTTAAACCCAAAAGTGAGATGCCATGCAAGTTGCGAAGAATTTAATGCCAGCAGGGGATAAAACCTCGTTAGAAAGGTCATTAATACATAACATAAACGAGAACAGATTTCCGATGTACTCCACAGGTCACTGATATAAGAGGGGAGGGCTATACCGGGTGTCCACGAAAGAACGCAATGCTTTTGAACGGGAATAACATTTGATAGATTGCGTTCTTTCGTGGACACCCGGTATATCATCATTCAAAACGGCTTTAATCCACGCAAGGCTAATTTGAAGCCGTAAGCCTCAGGTAGTGGAGCAGCGGTTTGCCACTCTGCATGCCCTAACATTGTGTGATGATGATAAACACTGAAGTCCGTATATTTCAACAACAGCAGTCAATCCAATTTCCACTAGAAAAATGCTAAAGCCCTTTACCACTACATATTCCATGCACTCGTCTCCCCCCCCCCCCCCCCCCCCCCCCCACTCTCTCTATCAGTTCTGCCTGTTACATGCACCTAAGGACTCTGAACTGATGAGTATTCACCTACATGCCCTAAGGTTGTCCACAAGTGATAACAGGTTTACTGTAGGAGGTTTACCTGGAAGTGTGCTCTACATAACAGACACCACACAACAAACCATGCAAAAACATATACCATCATAGTACACAACCAAAAACCATGTGCGCCATGATTGGATTTACTGAGAACTACTGATGAGTTTCCTGAATGGTGCCGGATCACTTTCTTAGCCTCATGTGATAAGCGTGCTTAGACAGGTAATGGTCGGGAGGGAAGTACTTCTCGTAGAAGTCCAGACAATAGCTCTCCGCTTTGAACCCGAATCTCTGGTAGAGTAACATGGCAGGATTGTCCACAGACACGTGTAGGGTCACATCCTTTCCAAGGCATGTCTGGATCAGGTGGTACAGCATCAGCTTGGCAATGCCAGCTCCTGTGAAATCAGGATGGACCACTAGGAAGGAGATGTAGGCCTCGTTCACCTTGACGTCAGGTGTCATGAAGCCACAGCCTACAAGCAGCTTCCCGTACATGGCCACCACAGTGAAGTCCGGGTACTGAAGACACTCTGTCAGGTCCACGGGCCAGAAGAAGTGGGAGACAAGGGAGTTGACTGCAGGAAGGTGGTGGAACTGGAAGTAGCATAAGTCCAGTGAGTGTCGGGTGTAGGGGAGAGGCAAGTCCCGGGCCCCACCTTTAGCCCCCTTCTCCCTCACTTTGGACACCAACTCTTCCATAACCAACACCTTTGTGGGCTGCAGCTCTGTGCTTCTGAAGATGAAGGGTTTGAGCACACGGGTCGTGTAGGGGCTGGTGATGGAGGTGTGCGTGTCAGGAGCACCAACAAGGAAGTGTTCAAACTGGGACACCTCTGAGGCCAAAGCCCGGGAAAGTACCGGGATGAGGGTGATCCTGTCCAGGTGTTCATTCCCTCCTCCTCCTCCGCATGTAGGAGGATCCTCTGAGCCCACCATTGATGAGGGTGTGGTCAACTGTTTGGATGACACTCCCACCACAGGGACGGCCTGCTCACTGAATGGCTTAGTCTCATCCAAGGTGTACTTCACGGTAGTAGCCAAGATGGCCAACAAACACTCATCAAGGTTGAAGGGGTCCAATCCATGATTACGCTGTGCACGTCTCACCTTAAGCTTGCGCACCAGTCGGTTCACTCTAGTGCTGGAGTTGGCGTGATCCTGCTGATAGCGGGTCAGGTGATCCAGTAAGACCGCCTCCTGCCTTGCCGTGAGGGGTGTGTGGCTCACGGGGGAAGGCTCCACCTTGATGGGGGGGTAGGAGGGGGAGGGAGGGATTGGCTGCTGGACCTGTTCCACCTTCATGGATTGAGATGGGCGCTGCTTTGATTTGGCGGCTTCTGGGACTGGGGACTCAATTGTCTTTTGCTTCTTTGCAGCAGTCTCGGGAGCCGCAGTGGACAGTGGTGTGCGTTTGGTCAAGCCCCGCCCCTCCCTCCCGTCCACAGCCTGAAGGATGAGTCGTGCATCAGGAGGGGCCACCTTCTGTAGGGCCCACCAACCATGCTCACCAAACTGCTTCTGGCCTACAGGTGCGTGTGTGTGTGTGTGTGCTGTGTGTGTGTGTGCGTGTGTGTGTGTGTGTGCATGTGAAGGCACACAAGTGGAACACATCACATGGACAAATGGACATACATGTGCAAACAACCATACCTGCACCTAACCATACCTGCACCTGCACACAAACCTACACACGAAGAAATTTACACAAATCCCAGATACATACACAGATACATATATATTACACATACACACTAATACACACATCTGCTAGAGATGCTCACATACAAGTTGACACGTGCCTGCATGTGCGTGCACACACGATACAAAGTTAGCTTTTACAAACTAACAAAGTTTGGAAGAGGAAACTCACCCGACTGAAATACCGTGGGGCAGTTTACGGACAGTATTCCGGCAACTGTGCTGTGCCACGACTGTGTCTTCTTGCGCTGGGGCATCAGACGCGACCAGTTCTGTTGAATAAAACCGCAAATATCGTCGTTCCAGCGGAAGAAGCCTTTCCTCCCTCCTTCGGCAACAGTCAGGTTGTACAGTGCAAGATGGATGATATGAACCCTACAGGCAACACCAAGACGAATGCACTCATTTTGTATCCTCGCCTTCATGCTGTTATTAACCAAGAAGTTACATGGAAGGCCTAAATACATTAAAAGGTGCTGCCTCGGGTTTGCGGACGCGTGATAGCATAGGCATAATGCAATACTGTCTGCGGTAATACAAAGTTTCGCGGCCCTAGCTGCTACGGTTACCTTCCCTACCATTGGAGGTTCGGTCTGAAGCAGTGCTCCAGTCCCAAAGGGTCACACAGTCCGCACGTGAAGTAGAACAGCTGGTCTCCTAGCAGCACGGGGGGGCGGTCACCCCGGAGGCAAGGCAGGTGGAAGTAATCGTGACACTTCTGACACTCGAGCGGCAGGTACTGGTCTTCGTTGGTGATGGTTTGGTTGCAGTAGCCGCATTCCCCGTAGAGCACGGGGTGCGGGCTCGAAGGAGATAACGTCATAGCTATACTTGATTGTTTCTAGTCGATGCCCACCGCGCACATTGCCACATGATTATTGAAAGCAATTTAATTGTAATTAATTGATCTATCTTCTGTAGCTTCAATCTCTGTGTGATCGTGTGTGATCGTGATGTGAATTGAGTTCAATTCATAATAAAACCAGTGAAACAACCGAGAGTCGACATGTGTCCATGTATAATTCTGCCAGTCCCATTTTTTCGCTTTTCACTTTACCAAATAACAACATTTTCCTTATATTAATTGGCATCAAATCCAATTGTCAAGGAAGGTGGAGTGCGTGAGTACGTGCTCGCCCTTTTCCTTTCTTTTAATTCGGTTCTTAAAAGCTGATCCGAACAGATAAGGCTTTTACACATGGTTTCATAAGTAAATGGACATACTTCGCGAAGACCATTCCTAACTATGTAAATTCGTTCAGTCCTTAGAGGAGATTATTGTCGAGTGGTTTATACCCTCTCTCAGTGGTCAGAGCACCCGTAAGACAAGGCTATTTATAAAGATAGCACATTGTTAGGTCAGGTAAATGATGTCTTTTGCAAGATTCATCAGTGGTTTGTTCTAAAGGTTGGCTGTACTGTACAGCACTTGCAGCTGTTAGTGTCGTTAGTCAAAGGTGCAGTTGCATTGCTATAATAAGGCATTGAGCATGCATAGAATCAGGGTGCAGGGGCGTATCCAGGAAATTTGGAAAGGGGGGCCTCCCGCGCGAAGCGCGGAAGCTTTTAGCAATATAGCAATACTGACTCATACATCCATATCTACTAGGAGGATTAGTCACTGTTGAGGAGCTGCATCTGTTTCAGTTGCCAACATTCCTTGCTGCATGGTCTTGGTATTTATAATCCAACTGAAACTGCAGTGCAAGCATGCAAGACATCTAAACAGGGCACTGCTATACAGTGAGTGAAGCCATCAAGGGGGTGATTGATTTTCAACATGAGCAGCATTTGGAGTCGCTGACTACTGCCAGGAAGATGGGAGCTAAAGCTAAGGAAGATGACTACATACTGAAATTTGAGAGTATAATACCTTCATTTAGCCCTGATCAACAGAGAGCACTTCGAAGAGCACTGAAAGGAAAGACATCAACATGGCTCAATGTACTTCCTCTACAGAACTACCTTTTTGACCTGTCACCTGTGCAGTTCAGAGATGCCAGTTTAGCCATACGTTATATTTGCGGGATCCTCCCTGTCTACCACTTAGATGTGATGGTTGCGGTACCACCTTAACCCTTCAACATGCCCTTGATTGCAAGAAAGGAGGACTTATCATTCAAAGACACAATGAAATCAGAGACTGCCTAGGAGATATTGCATCACAAGTATGGACACATGTCATCAAGGAACAAGTTGTCAGAGAGGCTGACGTTAACAATGGAGATGGTGGGCCGTGACTGGACTTAGGGATACGAGGGAAGGAGTGGACTTAGGATGGATGATAGAGCACCTCTCTAGTCTGTTTTATATAGATAGTACTGCTAGTGGTGTTCTTTGGGTCTATTGCTTGCAACACTTCCGCTTCAGAATTAATAAGTATGTAGACAGCAGCTACAAAAACTAAATGCAGTACTCAGAACTCAGCACACTTGTTGTGCAATGCATGTAGTCCCAAATTGGTGCACTGAGGACCCCTCGTACTGAACAGCTCACACTTAGCCATGTTCACATGGAGGCCCATTGCTGGACTCAACTCCTTAACCAGATGCAAAGCACGTAGTTTAGCTGGGTGGGTGCCATCAAGGCAGTCAACACACTCCATCTACATACATGCAGGCAGGATATCATCTCCTGCATGGAGGACCAAGGAAAACAGCAGGGAATCCAGAGGGAAACCATGCTGCATTCCAGAGCTAAGTAGGTATCATACTGAGGGGTGGGTCCCATGGCAACAAGACACTATATAGTTCCGGGTATATATCACACACTTATCGAGGACTGCAGCTACTTGCCTGGAGATAATGTTGAAAACATCGTCGTATCCAACTTAAGCAATACAAATTCATTGCAACACTAAGCATGAGCTACTTTCTCTGCACATGCACGACACACCCAGCTGCGGAATTAGTAATACAATAACAACAATTTCATAATACACATGTACACTTAATTATGTATATGTATTAATAGCTACACGTACACACATCACTTAAAAGAAGCTGTCTATCACCTCATACAATTAAATGTCTTGACAATGTGCCAAATATAGTCGGTGGTTTTGTTGTGAAAAACTATCCACGTGGTCTTCAGAAAGAGCCTCGGGGCAATGTTCGTCTAGCATGGCCTAGTCCGATCCACCCTTTTCGTGGCCACTCCGGACCGGAGGTCAAATGAGGTGGCGAGCCTACACGTACGAATCATAGCTTCGAACTCAAGAAACGTACCTGGGGGGGGGGGGGGGGGGGGGTAAACAAAAAACAAAGAATGGAATGAGGGCTACACGAGTCTGGGGACTAGAAAGTCATCCCCATCGGGAGTGATGTAAGAGCCATTTTTAGTAACGCGATGACGCTGCCGCAATGCGCATGCGTAACAATCAATACACGGAATCGAAACTAAAAATTATACTAAAAGAGATATTATACGACCAATAACTCTCTTCTCAAACAGGTACTTAAAATAAAATTTGTTGTCGTAAAGAACGTTAATTAATTGATTTAATAATTAGCTGTTTTTATGTTTTGATAAATCTTAGCTTACAAATACTATCGTAAAGGTGAAAGTTGAATTTTTGATATTCAATTCCTAACCAGAGTTATGGGTCGATGTCCGAAATTTCTGGCAACTGAGAGACTTATTGCTGCTGGGTGCTGACATTAGGGAAACAGTATCGCACATGCATAAAGTAACAATATTAATAACAGTTCTACTAACTTACAATAGATGCCGCTAACAAACCTACAGTTCTACTATCCTATTCGGACATTTACTCTTCCCATGATGGCCCTGGCCACTGACCTCACCAGTGACATGTTCAGGCAGCCATAGATTTTAGCCAGCATTTTGGGTTTGGGGGTGGCCTGGCCGATGGCAAGGACAGGTGTGCTACCTGACATTAGCAGAGTCAAGATGAAGCTCCAGGCCAATAGAAGGAATGACTGAGATCCAAGAACCCGTGTGAGGGGCAGATCCGAGCCTTATTCACTGCTCCCCAGCAAAGTGTGGTGTGTGTGTGTGTGTGTGTGTTGTGTATGTGGTGGTGTGTGTGTGTGGTGTATGTGAGTGCATGGTGTGTGCATGGTGTGGTGTGTGTGTGGTGTGTGTGTGGTGTGTGTGGTGTGTGTGTGTGTGTGGTGTGTGTGTGGTGTGTGTTTGTGTGTGATGTGTGTGGTATGTGTGTGTGCGTGTGTGTGTGTGTGTGTGTGTGTGTTAAACATTCTCCTAAACATCAGATCTTCATATTTGTATGCGATGTGCATGTGTGCGCATGGTGTGTGGTGTGTGTGGTGTGTGTGGGGTGTGGTATGTGAGTGCATGGTGGTGTGGTGTGTGTGTTTGTGTGGCATGTGTGTGTGTGTGTGTGTGTGTGTGTGTGTGTGTGTGTGTGTGTGTGTGTGTTAATCATAGATTGACCGTGCGTTTGTGACTTAAGTCATATGACTTAAGTCACAAATCATTGATTATATTCATGTGGCCTTTAAAACTTAGGTACCTTCATGTGGTGGATTATGTATACTGATAGATACAGCAACAATACAATTAGCAGGAATTTTTTTCTTTCATGACGCTTGCAACCTCTTCCTTTCGTGACGCTTGCGACCTTTTCCTTTCGTGACGCTTGCGACCTTTTTCTTTCATGACGCTGGCTAGGTGTTGCACTGCACTTTCAACCGCACAAGACAGTTTCTGTTGCGTCACATATAAGCTCAAACGCCTCCTACTATTAGTTGGCAAATGTTGGTAATCGCGTGTCGTGTAGTGCAATCAAGGTTCTGGGGAAGAAGCCAGCAAAGCAAAGGTTTGGAAGACTGTCTGGAACAAGGGAACTGGATGGGGTGGTCGAAGGGATTGGGAGAAAAGTGAAATACTTAGTACGTTTTAGTGAGGTAGGGGTTTCAATGGCCTTATCAGCACGCAGCCTGAAATGTCAAGTCATTGATGCAAGCAGCAGTGGTAGCACAAGTGTACACCCTCCACCCTCCATTTCAGAAGAAGCAGCGTCTCCAGCAGTGGGTCTTCCAGAACAGCATGAGCAAGAAGTAGATGATTCTGACAATGCTTTACTTTGCCATGGAGTACAATGGAAGGTCGTTGATGGAGTTCTTGAAGACTGGAGATGGATGGCTAGATTTGGAGCACACATCTTGTGGGGTATGATGTAATATGTATATATTCACTGATTTTTGTAGCTGTCCTATCAGTTTACATAATCCGCCACATGAAGGTAGCTACGTTTTGAAAGGCCACATGAATATAATCAATGATTTGTGACTTAAGTCATATGACTTAAGTCACAAACGCACGGTCAATCTATGATTAAACATTCTCCTAAACATCAGATCTTTTTGTTCATATCTTTGTGGTTGATCATTTCATTAGTGGTGGTTGGGCTGCTATGTAAACTGTTAGCATCTGTAAAGGGCATCAGTTGCAGAATGTTGTCATGGCATGACACCATAAACCCTATAGCAGAACAAATACATGTAGCTGCTTCACTAATAGAAGCTCACACCTGATCTCCTACTGTGAACTTCTCTCCACTTACACCCTTGTCATACCGTTTCTTGCTTCGATCATGAGCTGAAGCCAGTTGTTCCTTCACATCACTAAAGATCTTGCGGAGAGATTTGTTCAATGTCTCCACATACTGAGGTACCGTCGGTTCTCCTCCCTCTCCGTATTCCTGAACATTCAATTGACCAACGGCAATGTCAATTGGTAGAATTGGAGAGCGTCCAAAGTTGACTCGAAATGGAGAGTAGCCACTAGATTCATGAAACGCCGTCCTATACGCGAACAGTGCCTTTGGGATGTGACAATCCCAATCCCTTTGATTTTCCGCTACCACTTTGGATAAAATGGCTTCCAAAGTCCTGTTGAAGCGTTCCACCTGTCCATTTCCTTGAGGATGATATGCTGTGGTTCTCGTCTTGTTGATTCCCAACCGTTTGCACAGAGCACATATTACCTGACTGTTCAGGTTAGCACCTTGATCACTGTGCAGTGAACGAGGCACTCCATACCTGCACACAACTTCATCCATCAGTACAGATGCCAGAGTCTCTGAATCAGTCACTGCCAATGGAAAAGCTTCAACCCATTTACTGAACAGATCAGTAACAACTAGAATGTACTTGTGCCCTTTAGTGGACAGAGGAAGAGGCCCCATTATGTCCCAACTTATCACATCAAATGGATAAGTACACTTGATCGATCCAAGAGGTGCCAGAGGATGAGGTTGAGGTGGATTACGCTTTTGACATTGCTGACATTCTTGAACCCAATTCTGAATGTCCATCTCATATCCAGGCCAATAGAAGCGCTCCTTCACTTTCTCGGTTGTCCTCTGAACACCCAAATGACCCGACTCATTATGCAATTTCTCCAAAATAATCTTCACATGACCTTTAGGGACCACCAGCTGTGTACACACTGAATCGGAACACGACGCCCTAAACTTGCGGCAAAGTAGCCCATCTTGAAGAAACGTCTTTTTCAACCCTGGCACTGTACTAGACGGAACAGCAGTTCCATTTTTCAAGGCTTCAATCACTTTACCCAATGCAGGGTCTTCTTCCTGTGCCTTCAGAAAGGTATGAAGTGTATCCTCTGAGATGAGCTCTTCAATGGCAGCCACTGTGTTATCTCTTGATGGAATTCGAGACAAAGTGTCAGCATTTGTATGCAACCTTCCTGGTTTGTACTGGAAGTCCAGCTTGAATTGCTGAAGGAAAAGCAGCCACCTTGTCAGGCGTCCTCCAACATCCTTAATCCCTTTTAGGCTTGTTAGAGGATTATGATCGGTGATCAACTTGCATGGGAAACCATACACATAGGGATAAAATTCCTTCAATGAAGCAACCACAGCCAGTGCCTCTCTCTCTGTAGTGGAGTAATTTCTCTCTGCCTTCTGTAACTTCCTGCTCCAATATGCAATGACACGTTCTGTACCCCCTTGAACCTGACTAAGAACAGCCCCAATTGCAGCATCAGATGCATCTGTATGGATTAGGAATGGTTGCTTAAAATCAGGATATGCCAGGATGGGTGGTGAAACTAATCTTGACTTCAACTCCTCAAAAGCATTCTGACTCGCTGAATTCCATGCAAAAAACTTAGCATTCTCTTTGCTCAAAAGTTTAAACAAGGGAGCAGCAATCTTCGAATAGTCCTTCACAAATCTTCTGTAATAATTGCAGAGGCCCATGAACTGTTTTACTTCCTTTGCACTTGTTGGGACTGGATAGCTGATGACTACCTCAGTTTTGGCTGGGTCTGGACAGATACCTTCAGCAGACACTACATGCCCCAGGTACTTGACAGCTTTCTGAACAAATTTGCACTTTTCAGTTTTCAGCTTCAGCCCAGCATCTTGCAACTTGAGGAAAACATTAGTCAGCCGTTCTAGGTGTTCAGGAAATGAGGCACTAAAAACTATAATATCATCTATATAGATCAAACATTGTTCTCCCGTAAGTCCTGCAAGAATGCACTCCATAAGCCGTTGAAATGTGGCAGGAGCATTTGTGAGTCCAAATGGCATCACATTGAATTCGAAATGCCCCTTCTCAGTAGAGAAAGCAGTCTTCTCCTTGTCGTCTTCCTCTATTTCCACCTGCCAATACCCAGAGGCCAAGTCCAATGTTGTGAACAATGTAGATCCTGCCAGAGATTCCAAAGTAGCATCAATTCTCGGAAGTGGATATGCATCCTGGTGAGTCACAGCATTTAGTTCGGTAATCAATGCAGAACCTCCATGACCCATTTTTCTTTCTCACCATTACTACAGGAGATGACCACGGACTGCTGCTTGGTCGAATCACTCCTCTGGACAACATTTTCCTTACCTCCTCATTCATGTCACCCTTTAAGCTCTCAGGCTGGCGACGCAAGGGCTGCCTGATAGGACTTCCAGAGGTGTTTATCCTGTGCTTAACCACCTTCGTCCTCCCTAGAGCTCCATTTTCTGAAACAAAAAGGTCATCAAACTTCCTCAGGAGGTTCCTCAGCTCATGTTTTTCTGAATCGGTGATTTCAGTGGAGTCCAAGTTAAATGTAGTAACCTCTCTGCGATTGCCTGAACCGACTGTTGCTACATTACTTTCCATCAGGATAAGGTTTCTCTGCGGTACAAACTGACCCAACTGAATACCTTTGTACACCTTCACTGCTGTAGGACTCACATTCATCACTTGAACCAAGATTGATCCCTTGGACAATACGCGGCCCAATGAACGAGCAACACAAAGATGCTTCGGCAAAACTGTCGCAGGTTCTATCAGCCCTTCAGAGATCCGCTCGGTTGAACCACAAGATCCTTTCTGCAAAGTTGCAATGACCAAACACACCGAGCGACCAGGGATATCCATGTCTTCCAAAGCATGTACAGAGATGCTGTGTGCATCATCACTAGAAACCGATACGTCGCTACTAGGAATCTTGATTGTGCTGTTCCCTAGGTGAAGCGTGTTATTCCTGAAATCCATCACAGCCTTGTTAACCTTCAAAAAATCAGCTCCCAGTATGCATTCAAAGGTTAGATCCCGGACGACAATGAAAGTATGAACTGTCCGAAAGTTGCCTAGACAAATGTCAAGGTCCACTTGCCCCATCACATTTAGAGGCAGGCTATTGGCACCGATAGCTGTTCTTGATGTGGCCATTACCAGGTTTCTACTTCTATCTTCCAAAACACCACTTCGAATTACGGACACCGCTGCTCCTGAATCTAAAAGCATGTTCACGGACCTTTTCCCCACATTCCCATCTATGCAAAGCAATGAATTGATGTTAGATACGTTGCATCCAAAGTGCAGCGGATCCAGATATTGGCGAACGTTCAACGGGCTCCTAGTCTGCTGCCGTTCGCCGTTCCAGCAGGCCCGTTGAAGTTTAAAGGACAGAATCGTTTGATATGTCCCTCCTCTCCGCATCGAAAACAGCACATTCTTCCGCTTCTTCTTCTTCGTCGATCGTCATAGCTAACTGGCCGTACATGACGACGCCCCGCCTCTTGTTCTGTTCCTCTTGCCTCCGCCCTCGTCTTGGAATTACCTGCAGCAACTGAGCATTGCACCACACTCTGAATCTGTGCCTCCATGTTTCCCAATCGCTCGGTCAAGTCTTTCAGTGCAGCCAGCAGACCTGTGTCGCAATCTTCCACGGAACTAATCTTAGCATTCAGCTCCATTGGTTTGGACTCGAACTCCAGTACAAGTTCAATTTCTCTAGCTGCCTCAATGGCATTTTCGAACGTGTCCGGCTTACCCCGTAATAATAGCTGCCTGCTAACGGGAGTCTTTAGTCCCATCACAAACCGCTGCAAAAGTATGCTGGACGTACTGTCCTCTTCAGGATACGCTTGTTTGAACAATTTTTTCAACTGCATTGCGAATTCCGTTACTCTTTCCCTTTCAAGTTGTGAGCGTGTCATGAACAACTTCCCGGCCTCCAACGGCTCACGACATAACCTTAGCCTCTTCACCAGCTCCTCCTTTACGTAGTTCACCGCCTTCTTCGTATCAGCTTCAAGCTCTACATAGCACTCAACTAGCTTGCCCCTCAGTAACGTCGGTAAGATTAGTGCCTGTTTTTCCTGGCTCCATTCTTTGGCAGCCGCAACCAACTCAAAACGAATCCATGACGATTCGAAGTCCTCGCAAGTAATATCCGGAAGTGGAATGTTCACTTTCTCAGCCATATCTCGCACTGTGACCAAATCCCACTTCTGACACCAATTTGTTACGTGGGTCAGCGAGCAACTTTAATAGTGACTTCCCAATACACATTGTTCACACTACCTTCCACTCTCCAACACACCCCACCAGGCCATTACACACCTCTCTCCCTCCCTCACCCAGGTGGACACATCCATATAGGGTCTATAGGGTCTACTTCATAGTGGGCAAACCACTTACTGTTGACATCTCTTCTGATGTCGAAAATCTTGATCAGCAGCGCTTGTCAGCCAGTTTCCATTGTGGTTCCATTTCACACACATCACAGTAGCCTTGTCGGCATGGCTAAATTTAGAACGAATTGTGTGAAAGTGAAACTGAACTCTCATATGCTATCCAGCAGAAATATCATTGCACAGTTCTTGGCTATGACCACATGCGTGCATAATGCTCATGGTCACACCCAGAATACTGCCAAATGGGGATGGGCACCGTAGGGACACATCTTGCAGGCACTCAGTCCAGCCCTGAGGTCTCAGAGCTTCAGTTGACTGCTGGTATCGCGGGCGTCCACTTCCCCGCTGAGGCCCGCTCTTTGTATCGAGCCCGAAAGTGGAAACGTACAGTACCCCCGGCGTTTCGTATCGATCGGGCCAGAAAGGTACCCCCCCCCCCCCCCCCCCCCCCCCCCCCCCCCCTTTTTTTTTACAGCAGTCCTATTAATCAATGCCCCATGAGAATCTCCCTCGATCGGACACTCGGACACTACGCGAACAGTGACTGCCATTTATAGGATGCCAAACCTAACTTGACTACCGGCATACTGTAGCGCACCGCAAACGTCGATCGGAGAGAACATTTACGGTATACTTAGGCCCTATAATATACACTAGGTATGCGGGTCAAGCTATGGTTGTTACGCACATGTACAGCACCTAAGCACCTCAGTTATAACATACCTGAGTATCTCTGTTGCAATGCTTCCCTGAATCAGACTCACTCACTCACGCCCGTTAAAAACGTCCATTACGTCATGCAATCATTGTGAAGAATTAATAATGAAGACATTCAGTATCTCAATCACTAAAAGTGACTCAGGAACCTAGAGAAGTAGGCAAAAGAGTGTTTTATGGTAACATACACCTGCCTCGATGATCTGGTTAACATAATAATAAACGTTTTTTTACCACAACTATCACAGATATGTACAAACGTCTTGAAAAACCCTAATTTGTATCAAATTTCTACAGGTGTCTATGGACGTGTTGTTTTAGGGCCATGGAACCCACAGATAGACCATGAAAATTTTTGTTTCATCAATAAAGCATAGCTTATGATGTGCTTCACTATATTTTTCAACGTTTTTGTCCTTTCCTGATTTAAGTTGAACAGAAATGCACTTTGTTCCATACATTTCAATGGACGCGTGCGCGGAAAATGCACGGACGTTTGCAATGACGCGTCAGGAATACGTCACGAGCGTCTGGCAATGGCTCATGCATGCATGCATGCACAGAATATTTATATTCATTTGGGTAAGTTTCCGAGAAAATGAAAAGTGGAAAAAGTTATAAAAATGCTTCACGTTTGAATCGCTAAACCTCCGTAAAGGTTTAAGCTATCAACTTCCTATTTCGAACACGTCTTGCCACACCACTTCTCTCTACGGAAATCGATGTTGGTGTCTTACCCGTGCTCCTTGCCGACGTTACAAGGCACAGTACCCCGAGGGGTTCAAAATACATTAATTATGACTTTTATCTCTCAATACAAAAACAAGATTATATATACTTCTATTAATACTAGCTAGTATGCAGCTAGTTTATGCATTTTTGTCATAAGTGAGGCGAAGAGCAATAAAAATTTCTACAACTTCGTGTGCATTGACGATACAGTTATAATGAATGTTCATCATTGCTAATCCTGCTGCATCAATTACTTGTATCGGTGCTTCCTGTTCTCTTGACGTAGTCAATGATTCCTGGCGGCTTACATAATGATCACTGCTGAATAAGCCTCTATATGAAGCAATAACTGTTCATTGATGAATAAATAGGCACAAACCTCTTTGGGTTTGACACAAATTGTAGAATTGATCCTTGTCGCTTACTCATTACTATACGTAGCACATGCAGTTCTGGTGAAGCAGAGTTGTTATTACGTTGCAGTTTTACTTACCCTGGATGTTCTGAAGATGAATGAAAAAGATGCAATAACAACTTCAATTCGCAATTGTAAACGCTGTAAGTGAAAAACTATCCCGGCTTTGCGAGGGGAAATCTTTACAAACTTATATAAGGTAGCGTTGAACAATATAAGGGCCAATGGTGCACGATTTAATTGATGCCAGGATTGTAGCATCGTGGGATACATTGTGAACACTTCCTTCATACGTGTATGTATAACATCAGCAGGCACACAGTACGATTACGTAAGCAATATAATTAGATGAACGGACGGGGGAGGAATGCACGTGCCCCTTGTGCCCCCCCCCCACACACACACACACTGTGACACACACACACACACACACACACACACACACACACACACACACACACACACACACACACACACACACACACACATCCGCCCCTGACTGAATATTAGTAGGTGAAATGCTACATGATGTTAATGCTATTAGGTTACGTTAATGTATATTGCGTATTACAGTGTATCATTTGTTTTCTGTTTTAGAGATCCAATCATAGCGTCCTTCTATGAGGACAATACAGGTATGAGAGATGAAACTTATATGATGGGGCAAGGACATGGAAGAGGATGTGGCCAATATGACGGAGGACGAGATGGGTTGCTTATTAGCAATGTTTGTCTGTTTAAGGTCTGGGAACGAGACTTTTGTTTCTGTTGTCTATTGTGTGACAATCTTACGAACAATTATTCCATGAAATAAGTAAATTATCTATGAGAAAGTTGGTGGTATATAGGATTTGAAGGCAATCGGTTATTTCGAATAGATAAAAATCACTAATTGATAATTCCAAGTAATGCTAAGTTGCTATTCGAGCGGATAGGTTTTTGCGAATATTCGAATAACCTGATAACCGGTTACACACCATACGTTGTTTCCTCTCTTTTTACACCACTAGGTTTATGTTTCTCCATTCGGAGGTACTTCGGTATTCGTCGTCAGCATCAATAATTCGCCCATTATTCGAATACCTAGACCAAACATTGTACGACAAGCATTGATCTATTTTTGGGATCAAACAACGGTCTATATTTGGGATCGAACAACGGTCTATTTTTGAGATCGAACAGCGGACCGTTTCTCCGACCGACCAGCCAAACGTACTATGGGATGTATAGGTGGTACCTTGCATGACGTCACACTATTCGACATACAATACAATACTACTTGAGGCGAGCAGTATGGTTCACAGAGACGACCCCAATAGTCGACCGTAAGTTAGTATATCACTATCAGGTAATGATGCATATACATGCACATGCAGGGCTATAGTCGATACTGGAGGCAGCAGAAGACAATCCTGGTCATACTCGGCTAATGCACCACGTGGTTGTTGGGTTAGTGTGTATGCTGGCTACACTGGCGCAGTAGCAGTAAACTAACGGCATCGCTATACCTTCAGGCTAACATGGCTCAAGAAAAGGCTCGCTGCGCTGGGACTTAAACGGCGCAACGTTGTGGAAACACGCCTTACACTTGTACATCAGATCAGGCCATTACGGTCAGTACTTTTTGCCGGGCTATGCAAATACAGAGTGGCGTGACGTCTCCACGTGGGGGGCATAGAATGAACTTCAAACGTCCAACTGCTGCCTCGGATACCGGGCAATGTGGAGATTGCTACAATTGAAGTACCGGTACACTATTAAAAGGTAGCCTCATCTTTGGGTGAGGTACACGTGATCCTCCTTGACATACATCACTCATGAATCTAGATCCACTGTGATGATGCTACTGGCAGTAATGGATCCTATTGCTTCACGACTACGTGACTATCGGAGTATGCACATGCAGATCCAGTTGAGGACGATTGTCGGTGACGCGGGGACCTCTCGTTGCTGGCCGATGCAGACGAATGAGTCTGAGACGATGATCGTTCGACCAGCGCAGAGCCCGCAAGTGTCTTTTTGAGGGCTGCACACAATTGGTCCTGGAACACAGTATCATTAACTAGAGAATCCTCCTTCAACATCTTGCATGCAGTGCGGAAACAATTTCAATTTAATTATTATAAAATCATTTTTAGATTACAATTACAATTACAATCTCTTACTAGTATACATATTTTACACAACTGTTAAATCATGTTGTTAAATGTCTCCAGCCAGCGCATCATATGTTACAGAGAACCAGGTGTGTTGTTCCTCCTAGCCATTTGCCTCATCATCATGATAACGAGAGTGTGAAGGACACAGCATACGATAGTTGCCATGAAAAGTTTATTTCTTTTTGTCCGGCGGGATGCTCCAGATGAAGTGTTCGATTTGCTGCGCCCAAGAGGACACGAACCACTGCTTAAGACTGACATATCAACACAATAAAATAACCTCCTCAGTTGAGGACGGATTTTGGTTTTACCATGCAAGCACACAAAAAAAACCAGTTCAAATGCTCATACCACACAAACACTGCAATACAGCCACACTAATACAGTCAACAACACACAGATGTGAGGACACACACACACACACACACACACACACACACACACACACACACACACACACACACACACACACACACACACACACACACACACACACACACACACACACACAGCTGTACAGTCAAAAGGTGTGACCACAAAAACAATCAAACACCTAGGTGGGGGAAGGGTTAATTGTTTTAGCACTGCACAAAGCAGCACACAAACACACAGCACATATACACACACAGCACATATCACCCAAAACCACAGCACATACACACATATATCACACAGAAATACACAGCACATGTCACACACAAACCACACAGTACATATAAAATACAAAACACAAACACTGAATACTCAAACACATCCTGCATAGATGCTACCAAGCATGTGACATACCTTCCAATTTTACTACTGCATCCAAATAGAACTTGACCACAACATCAGGGTCATTGTTAGTGGCAGTCAGCTCCAACCAAATGATCTTCCGTGAAAATCTGGAGGAACACCGTGAAAATTATGAAACAAGATACAGAGACTACTTACCCATCAATACAAGCATGAATGGGGAAGCCAAACGGTTTGAGCTTGTCATACCCATCGATGTGCCAACACCAGTTTGGACCCTGAAATGAAACACTAAGTTCAAGGTATAGGTAGCTGCACACATGGGGCTGTTCACATATTTTCTCCTTGTAAATCGTTTAACTTTACGTAGTCGTGAAGCAATAGGATCCATTACTGCCAGTAGCATCATCACAGTGGATCTAGATTCATGAGTGATGTATGTCAAGGAGGATCATGTGTACCTCACCCAAAGATGAGGCTACCTTTTAATAGTGTACCGGTACTTCAATTGTAGACATTGCCCGGTATCCGAGGCAGCAGTTGGACGTTTGAAGTTCATTCTATGCCCCCCACGTGGAGACGTCACGCCACTCTGTATTTGCATAGCCCGGCAAAAAGTACTGACCGTAATGGCCTGATCTGATGTACAAGTGTAAGGCGTGTTTCCACAACGTTGCGCCGTTTAAGTCCCAGCGCAGCGAGCCTTTTCTTGAGCCATGTTAGCCTGAAGGTATAGCGATGCCGTTAGTTTACTGCTACTGCGCCAGTGTAGCCAGCATACACACTAACCCAACAACCACGTGGTGCATTAGCCGAGTATGACCAGGATTGTCTTCTGCTGCCTCCAGTATCGACTATAGCCCTGCATGTGCATGTATATGCATCGTTACCTGATAGTGATATACTAACTTACGGTCGACTATTGGGTCGTCTCTGTGAATCATACTGCTCGCCTCAAGTAGTATTGTATTGTATGTCGAATAGTGTGACGTCATGCAAGGTACCACCTATACATCCCATAGTACGTTTGGCTGGTCGGTCGGAGAAACGGTCCGCTGTTCGATCTCAAAAATAGACCGTTGTTCGATCCCAAATATAGACCGTTGTTTGATCCCAAAAATAGATCAATGCTAGTTAGCGCGGTAGCGGAAGTGGATGATCGTTTGATCGCGGAATGGGATCGATCGCAGAATCGGACCGCTGCTCCGTTGTTCGAACACGGAATCGGACCGTCGCTATATTGTTCAATCAAAAAACCGCTTGTCGTACAATGTTTGGTCGCGCGACCTCCAGGGCCACCGTAAAAGAATGACAGACTTCTCATCTATGGAGAGCCGTTTGTTTCAAAATTCGATCCGTATTTTTTTCATTCGATAACGCAAAATATCATTCGATAACGCCAAATTTCATTCGATGGGGAACGAGGATCATTCGATGGGGAACGAGGATCATTCGATGGGGAACGAGGATTATTCGATCCTCGTTCCCCATCGAATGATCCTCGTTCCCCATCGAATTAAATTTGGCGTTATCGCATAAAGTGGAGAGCCGTTTGTTTCAAAATTCGATCCGTAATTTTTTCATTCGATAACGCCAAATTTCATTCGATGGGGAACGAGGATCATTCGATGGGGAACGAGGATCTATTCGATGGGGAACGAGGATCCTTCGATGGGGAACGAGGTGGTACGAGTTTACGGCGTTACCAGATCAGAGGTTTGGAGTACTCCGTCTTCTGTGCTATAGGAATGGCGTTTCCTCTCGTATATGTTTCTCAGCTATGTTTCTCAGCAGAACATCGCAGAAACTTAACTAAGCATGATTGGAGGAATGAAGAAAGGGTGAGTCTTTACTGCCTTTTTGTTGAGCGCAGTCCAAGCTATACTTATGTTTGCGTGCATATTTGCGTGAGTGTGCGTGTTGGTCAATACACTTTTCTGTCGTTTGAGGAACGAATTAGACAGAATATACGAATGCAGTTTGAGACTAGCCAACAGTGATGGTGCTAATATGTGCAGAGAGTACGATGCAAGGTCGTGTTGATATGATGATGCAAGGTCAAGGGGCAGTAAAGGCCTCATGGTGAGCTGTTGATCAGTGCGTGCACATAGTTAGCCATGAGCCTACAGAATTGAGGCAACCCTGTGTGTGTGTGTGTGTGTGTGTGTGTGTGTGTGTGTGTGTGTGTGTGTGTGTGTGTGTGTGTGTGTGTGTGTGTGTGTGTGTGTGTGTGTGTGTGTGTGTGTGTGTGCTAGAACACTGGTGAGTTAGCCATGTGGTCTGGTAGTATAAGAAAGGGATTTCGGGTATATGTAAGAAGTGGGTTGGGTGAAGCGAGCATGATATAGGAGGAGAAATGAGTTGCACTTGGCTCAACATGTAATTAATGATGCAGAGAGACAAGAGCTGAAAGGAAGAGACCAGGATGAATGCATGTATAGGGAGCTCGAGAATAGGCCACTGTACTGACATTGAGAGGTATAATATGTATCGCCGGTTATTTAGCACAGATATGTCGTTTGAACTTTTGCATGTGTGGTGAACCTCTAACTGAATGCAACAGTCTGGCTGTATTATGTTTCGTAGATACAGATCCAAAGCAGTGACCATGATCCGGTGGTGGATACGAGAAGGTGAACTGGACAAAACTTTTCAGTAATGTCTGAATGATATTTAATATAAAACTGCACAAGGTCATTCCACGTTAATGTTTAACAAGCATGTTGCTGTATAATATCAATGGATGGGCTTTGCAAGTATACATGCTGTAGAGTATGTACTGGTATAAATTATGAGTCAATCGTGCATGTCAGTGTGACCAAAGAAAGTCCATCAAATTCTAAGGCACTGGCACATGAGGCAGAAAAGATGTGTTAATTGAAAACAAACAACACACAAACAACACACATACAACACACATACACATATAACACACATAATACACATAATTACTACACTGTTCAAATCCTTTTCATTAAATATACTGCGTACAAGTTCGTTGAATTCATCCTGTGTTAATGTTTCCAGTGAGTTAGGCAACACTAATTGCCGTGAACATGTTTTTCCAGCGATGAAGTCATTATTGTCACAATACACTGTGATAGACTGTGGCTTTATATTAACTGTTCCAGTGCAGTACTTCAGAAAGTATTCGAGGTCTGCAATAATGTATCATAAATAGAGAAGAAATTTATTTTATTAGTTATAACACAATAGGATTAAGATAACAAAAATAATAATTTTATCTGCGGTTATATAACTTCACTTACTATAGCAGGTACACAACTTTTAGTTCTAACCTCGATGTGATGCTGTAGAGATGTAGGTGTTCAACATGGCACGAAGAGGTGGGTTAAGCCCGGATGAATCAATGCAGCTGAGGACTTCATCAGCAGTAATATAACCTTTAAAAGTAAAAAAGGATTCAAATGATTCTGGATAGTGCTGCACAGCTGTCAATAATTTGTGATGACGTAGCCCATCCTTTAGTTGATCAATGGCAGTTCGTCTAATCATTAAGGCCTCCCAAAATGCCAGGTGATTAGTGAGCGCATTCTTATTGGCAACCTGGGAAAAAAACTAGTTTTATTAAAAATAAAATGTTCAATCCTTACATTTAGAACATCCATCACTCCAGAACGCTGTAATACTGCAACAATATCCTCAGACATCAGATCTGCATCACTAGTTGCAGCATTTATCTGAAGTGAATAAAATGAATATTATAATACTGGTCATAAAATTTACAACTTGCCTTAAGCATTGCATCTCTGACATTGTCACTGAAGTCGTTCATAGTGAGGTGATCTAAAGCTCTAGAATCACCAACAGCAATATACCAATACACAAAACGTGCCAAATAAGGAAACCCAATTTCCTCAAGTAGTATGCTATGAACTATCATTCTCCCTAGCAATGTAAATAGTCCAGATAAACAAATAGCAGGACTGCAAACTGGTCTGAGATAATTACACTGTCCATCAAATAGTTGAACATGCTTATTATCGCGGAAATCTTCATACATACTTGTAAAGAACTGACGTCTTGGTCCACCTGCATCAATAACTGCGGATCCTTGAAGCGCTATTCTAATCACTTGATCTAGGTTTTGGCCTTGATTCTTGTAAAATGCAATTCCTGCATTCCACATTGTTTCAGAAGTGATACAAAGTGTATATTCGCAAGAATTATCAACAAAATTTCGGCGCATTAACTTTATTATATCTATGGCTTGAGCACCATTTACAAATATTTCTAAGGCCTCACTGAAGTTATGTGTTAAACCAGGATATACAAATTCAATTGCTGCAGGTGAAAATTGAGGGAACAATTGCTTTAGTTCTTTTTGAGAGTAAACCTGAGATATTTTAGGCATAACTTCCTCATCATCATCAGAGTCAATAAGAATGCAGTGAGAATTATTTGGAGTGGAAACCTCATCATCTGGAGTGGAAACCTCATCATCTGGAGTGGAAACCTCATCATCTGAAGTGGAAACCTCATTATCTGGAGTGGAAATATGAGGTCCTCGGGACCATCCTGCTTTACGTACTCCAGATGATCCTGCCTCGCGCACTCTAGACGATCCTGTGTCACGCACTCCAGATGATCCTGCCTCACGCACTCCTGGAGACGATCCTGCCTCATGCACTCTAGACGATCCTGTCTCACGCACTCTAGACGATCCTGTCTCACGCACTCCAGATGATCCTGCCTCACGCACTCCTGGAGACGATCCTGCCTCACGCACTCTAGACGATCTAGTCTCACGCACTCTAGACGATCCCACCTCACGCACTCCAGATGATCCTGTCTCACGCACTCTAGACGATCCTGCCTCACGCACTCTAGACGATCCTGTCTCACGCCCTCCAGCCTCACGCACTCCAGATGATCCTGCCTCACGCACTCCAGACGATCCTGTCTCACGCACTCCAGACGATCCTGTCTCACGCACTCCAGATGATCCTGTCTCACGCACTCCAGATGATCCTGCCTCACGCACTCCAGATGATCCTGCCTCACGCACTCCTGGAGACGATCCTGCCTCACGCACTCTAGACGATCCTGCCTCACGCACTCTAGACGATCCTGTCTCACGCACTCTAGACGATCCCGCCTCACGCACTCCAGATGATCCTGTCTCACGCCCTCCAGCCTCACGCACTCCAGATGATCCTGTCTCACGCACTCCAGATGATCCTGCCTCACGCACTCCAGACGCACGCACTCCAGATGATCCTGTCTCACGCACTCCAGATGATCCTGTCTCACGCACTCCAGATGATCCTGCCTCACGCACTCCAGACGCACGCACTCCAGATGATCCTGTCTCACGCACTCCAGATGATCCTGCCTCACGCACTCCAGATGATCCTGCCTCACGCACTCTAGACGATCCTGTCTCACGCACTCCAGATGATCCTGCCTCACGCACTCCAGATGATCCTGTCTCACGCACTCTAGACGATCCTGCTTCATGTGAAGCACAATTGTCCAGAGGTACACAGAAAGTATTATTAAGATGTGAAGAATTGTTGGGAGTGGAGGAGACATGAGGTGCATTGGAAGCAGATTCATCAAGATTGGGTCCTACAATTTCATCACAATCAGGTTTTGAAAGTTTAATCAGAGGTAGACTACTCTCATCAGAACTACTGGAACTTAAACAAACATCTTTAGTTAGTCTTATGTACACAGAACCTTGACCTGCTGCGGCCTTGACAGCATTTCCAGACCAAACAAAACCAGGCTTCACTGCAATGACTGAGGCTTGCTTACCGGACACTCGGATAAACTCAAAATCCCCATCTGTAAGACCTAACCCTCCGTCGATGCTATTTCTTATAATCTCACCTATCTCGTGCCTAACTTCTGCCTCTGTTGCAGACATAAAAATGGGTGGCAACAATCCAGATAAGATAACAGAGTCACTGGTCCTTGTAAAAGACGAAGGAGCATCTATACCCATGTACTTAAACACTTTAACATCCTTTTGGAATTTAGGCCCGCCACCAGTCGTGTGACCAGTAATTCTTCTAGCCCTAGTAGTACGTCGATTAAACCCTGTGGATGGCCCAGGCTGGCCAAATCTGGATTTAGTTCCCATAGATGCTCGAATTTCATTAATCACATGTCCTATAATGGTTGAGCAAGTTAATGTAATTACAAATGGTATGAGTAAAATATAATTTAATAGTGTATGTATTTTGGCATGCATATGCAAATTTTCCTGTAGATGGATTATTTGAACTTTAAACATTCCATGCGATTTTGATCCTTGTGGATTTATGTTGATAATATAAAACTCAAATTGCTATAACTTCTAAAGTGTTAACGCTATAAACTTGTTACTTTCACCACTTCATATCACATCATTATTTTGTGAGATAATAAAATTTAGTGCCTTGCACAAGACAAGTATCTACAATACAAGGTCCGATACCCGTAGGGGTTCCAAACGCTTCAGGTAGGAGCATTCAAATCACTTTAAAATTGGTTGGTATATAGAAGGCTCCTGTAGCTATTGATTTGTTCTGTTCATTAATTGTTATGCTATCTCTTATGGAGATACAGTACAACAAAGCAAACACTTCTTGCCCAAACCTATAAACATAAATCCACAATGGTCAGAATCGCATGGAACATTCCACTGTATATAATTAGTCTACAATTTGTAGTTGTGCTCTGTCAATTAAAAAAATTAATGCCAGTTCATGAAGCGAGTTATGGTACCCCAGATCCATGCAGCAAACTTGTGTGTATTTCTAAGTTTGCACGTCAATTCGTGCAGACTAGCTCTTAGTCTTACTCTGTGAGGCAGTCTGACACAGCCTTCGTATTTCAGCCATATCTCCAATAAGATTGACTCCTAGTTCTCTCATCTGCTGATCTGTGAGAAGCTTCACAGTACTAGGGTATATCTAGTGAACAGATGAGCAATTTTCATCACAGGAACATATATCACATTTACTGATGACACACCTTGTGTTCAGCAAACTTCATTAACACAGTCTCTGGTAGTTGCATTGTTGTCAGAATTTCATTCATTAATTGTTCATTCTTGTAATATAATTAAACACAATTAGTGTAACAATAGGTCTACCAATAGGTATAGATAGAATTAGCCTCATCCCCAAGCCCTATTTGTTAGGGGAGCAAAAAATAGGGCCTTGCATACACTGGCAAGGTCCCAGCGTGCCATTCTAGCCATTACCAAGAATGGCAACAATAATTCATTCTGGTAACCTTTACGTATACTAATCTAATTTTGCAAAGGCGTATTCTGTTTCGTTCCAAGATGTGGCTATTCTCTATCGTGTGCTGTGTTCACCTTCAAAGCTTTACTCATAAATTACAATTATCAAGTTTCTTGATAATGGCAAGCACATGCACGCTACGAACCTGCCAGTTTACCTATCTATTTTGCTCCTGTAACTTTAATACATGCATAAAAATAGAGCCTGATAACAGGCTAGAATAAATCAGCATTTAACATTTTCGTATGACAACTAACCTTGCTTGTCTGATCACAATCATCTGTGTAGGAGAGGTATGTCAATGATTACTCACTGTTACATGTGTGTACATATTCAAAGATAATGTCCAATTAAGAATTAAATTCAACTAAATCTTATCAGGAATAAACTTCATTTATCAAGAAGACCATATATTGTAATGAAGCAATAATATATAAAAAGCACTACTAAATATAAAATTCACAATAGTTTGACACATCAACCCATACAAAAATGCCCTCCTCACAACGATGAAGCTGAGGTGACTGCACGTGGTTGATACAAAAGGTCAATATAGCTGTGTGGCTTACTTTTTTAGATAGGGTTGAAAGTAATTGATAGCTTCATTGCCCCATCCCAAAACACTTCTACAACCAAAGGGATGCATGGACCATCAACTCTACGGGCACACATCTTATCATATAAAATAGCAACAGCTTCGTTACAAAATGCTATAAAATAACATACAACCCTCCATTTGCATAGCCCTACATCATACAACAGTAGTTAGAATCCTGTTTAAAGGAATTACAACTACACTACACTTGGGCACTGAAACTGAAGGATCTAGATGATTAAGAATCTCTTAGAGCCCAGGGCAGGTAGTGTCCCAAAACAAAATATTGTGAGCAGTACTGGACCCAGTAGGCATCAGAGTGAAGTATCGGTTAGAAACCCTAATACACACTGTCAAGTGAATGATACATACCAGTTTTATCTTCATCATCAAATAGTCTAGAAGCCATCTGAAATACATTAATCAATCATCGAATAAAATGCTCGGCAATGTGCATAGTACATAGCACCGTATATTTTCAATAGTAATATCTTAGTGATGTTTCCTACAACTGTACGTTTATGTTACGCTGCATGCATATGGTAACAGTCACACCATGGAAATGTGACGCTGTAATAAATTACGTAAAGTATAAGTTTATTTTGACCACTACTGCAGGCAGGAAATTTCATTAGCACAGTTTACAATCATTATTGCGGATATGCAAGCTACTACTGTAACCAAACAAATTATGCCTTAGCAGCATATGAATGTGAGAACCAATGTTCACTGGACAAGGTAACATGAGTGTATTTATCTAACTTCACTACATTACATGTACATATAGCACAACAATGCATTTTTAAAAAGAAATCATGATTTATGTATGGTGAAATTGGCCCTATAGTAACAACACAACAATGGTTTTTACTTTAATCTCTGAATGTGGTAATCAAATAATTGCAATACCCTACATGGATATTATATACTTCGACTTGTTTGGATTATCAAGCATATAGGCTCATTTTATAATGTTAATTAACCTATTCTCACCAATAATTTAGACACACATCTCCCGTAAAAAGAATAGCCCCCATGGGGTATCAGACCATGCTACGATAGCAAGAAAATAGCTTAAGACTCCTAATACACTATTTGATAGAGAAATGGTATGGCATAAAGTGGAGAAAATGTGAATGTGAATTGCTTTAATTGTTCAGAAGTTATAGTGAATCAGGCACAACGTATTTTTTTTATTTCTATACATAAGGTACATTTTCTCGTGAACTGTCCCATCTTTTAATTCACTAAAATCAAACATTAGTATATAATTAGACATCTTTTTGAATATAGATTATTCTGTGTTAATTATAGTACTTACAACATTTATAAAAATACACATGCTACTATCATGGCTGTTACGTTCCATTGAATTGGGTGGAATTTGGCCTGCGCCACTATTAATTTTAATACCTAGCAACCATAGCAACCACAGTCCCACCAAAAACAGCTCTTTCTAAAGATATTTTCGACGATGCTCACAAGATCACTAACGAGTCGGTTGAGAGCTTGTCAGTTTTCTATGAATTTTGGGGGAAATGAAAAAAAGTAGTCTTTTCCTTTCTATATGTGTGCCATTTTTAATATATCAGCAGTAGTAACGTGTGGGGTTTTATTGAGTCCTTCGTCTCTTTTAGGTGGTGGAACTGCTGCTTGAGATAACGAACCTGCATCACACACATAAAGCTTGGCAGATTGGGTCTCTAATGCTGGAGTAGGTTGTCAAAGAATCCATAACATTTAGCACATATCGAATAAGCCCCTTGCTCCCCATAAGTCCACCTAAAGTCTGCACCCACATATTCTACACATGCCGATTAGTTTGCATTTGTGTTGAGATTCCATTGCTGTGGTAGTGTATGATGATTATTCATAGTTACACCCAAATGTTTTACACATGACAGTGCTGTATTCATGATATACTCATCTACCTTGGCTCATTGCTTCTGGGTTTTATTTGTTCTTAGCAACTTATTAATAAGGCAGGATTCCGAGTAAAAGGAATGGAAAAAACACAATAATTTTGTACCATTTAAATACCACATTATGCGCATCTGCTTTTATGCCTCAAACCTGCAATGGTTAAGCCAAACTTTAACCACACATTAGGCACTAATTGCATTCATTAAATGCTCTTACACGGATACATTACAAGATTGTCAAACTGATCTGTCAATTTGTTTATGTTTGCAATTTCTAATTTGGTAGGTGGGTATCTAGAAGAGTCCTTCACGCACTGAATAGCAAAAGTGTCTAATTTAGTCTCTTAGGTAAAAAAATAGAAAGCATTAAAGTTTGTTGTTAATTCATACAATAGTTTATAATCAACTTATGTGTAGACAGATCGCAGCATAAAAACATACTCATGCATAGTTTGCTCGATAGTTTCTTCATAACAGAGGACATAAATCAACAATCAAAACAATATAATAGCTGCAGGACTACAAACAATTTAAATTTAATTGTTCCTGCCCAATGACTCCAAAATAAAAATAGATAAATAAAAGGCTAACGGAAGTAGAGATTAACATTAGAATCCACAAAACAATCAAAATCTCATTGTGTATTGCAATGCTATGGACACATACCAGTGTGCTGTAAAACATCTCCACTCAATCTAAAAGCTTGTCTCAACCTCCAATATATTTGTTACGGCCCGATTTAAAACTTTTGACCCACTTTAAAGCCGGTTAACCCGTTTTAAAGCCGGTCGACCGGCTTTAAAACGGGTTAATTAGTTTCACTCGGCTAAAATTTTTTGGAAGTGTGCGTTTCGCCGTTTAGTCTTTTTTTGGCCTTTGGCTATGACATGGAGCTCGATAGAGAGAAAGAGTTTAGAACCTTTCTTGCCGAGAAGTTTCCTACCGTTAAAAAAGGAACTAGTGGGGTTTTCCATAAAGAATTTGGAGACAAAATCAAAGCGGCAATAAAAGACCCATCGTCCGTGGACAAGAACTCGCGCTTCTTTGTAAAGAAAAAAGGATTTCAGATTCTGAACATCCCTAGTCTAGGAGCTCGCGATGTTCTTGTCATTCCAGTAAAAGAGCAGGTAAAGTCTCACTAAAGTAGCCATTCATCGCACGAAATGTATTAGTTGTATAGTGTTATAGAACTAGTAGCGTTGAAATGGAGACAATTGTATCGTTTAATTTATAGGATTTGGTGGAGGACAATACCGCTCTTGATAAGTACAGAAGGGTAGCCCATGTTGAAGAATTATACGACATCATTCGTGACGTCCATGAAAAGGAACTGCTACATGGCGGGTACAAGAAGACGTTCGATAAGGTACAGAGTCTTGTTACTGAATATGAATGGGAATGGTTGAGCTCAGTTGCAGAGTTTGTATCACGGGATTCCAAGAAGTGTGGTAGAACTTTGTGCCCATCATGTCAGCTTCGGAAACCCCCAGCTATCAACTCCTCCTCTAAAGCCAATTATTGCAAATGGATTTTTTTGCAGGTTGCAAGTAAGCAGAATTGTTCTTACATTATGTTGCAATCCTTTTGTAAAATCTGGCAGCCTTTATGTGTGGTGATTTTTAAAGTTGCATTGTTCTATATAAAGCCCTTCAGTCTATTTTGTTGTGTCACCGTTACAGTATTTTTTAATCTCATTTGGGGAGCTAGTTTCATCACAGTGTAGCACCCTGTAGAACAAATAGCCAGCCTGTGGGAAGTTGTCTACTTAAAGTGTTTACTTTCGTTTTGCAGATTGATTTTATAGATATGAGGCACCTACCGCATGGAAATAACAAATGGATACTGCACTGTGTGGACCACTGGTCTAAGTTTAATTTTGCATATGCTTTGGATGCTAAAACTGCTTCAAATGTTGCAGGTATTCTAAATACCCATATATTCCCTTATTTTGGAGTGCCTCTCATTTAACATTCTGATAATGGCCAAGAATTTGTGAATATGGTAATTGTTGACTTGCTAAAGTGTTGGAACTCCAATATTCAGTTGGTTAGTGGTTGTCCTAGACACCCTCAGAGTCAGGGATTAGTTGAAAGGGCACATCACAAAAAGATGGCAGCTGAGATTAGTGCAAGTGGAATGAAGACACCGCCTTGGAGTGATTGGCTATCTCGTATAGTTTGTAAGTTGGATTTTTTTGGTTTAGTTCAAATTTTACTTTAAAAGATTTTTAAGTACAAAATTTTATCCTCAGATGCAATGAATATTCAAGTCCATGATACTACAGGAGCATCTCTGTATGAACTAGTGTTTAGTCAAAAAGCTCGTACTGTCATCTTTCCAACACAGCAAAATGCAATTGTGTTAGAGGAAAACTTGGCCGATGAAGGGATTGATGTGGGCATTTCATCAGAGCAAGCAACAGTCATTAGCACATCGCAGCACCAAGCATTTCGATCAGAAGAGGATGCAAATACAGACGTAGAGCAAGATGCCCAGTGCTCGATGAGCTCTTCACATCAAGGATCTACAACACAGAATGTCGTCAATGAAGCCAAAGACACCTTGCATGCTGAAGTTAGCGCAGCAGAAAGTGAGACGATTGAAAGGGAGGTACTGGAAAAGAATGACGACGATCTCAATGGAAATGAACTCAAGTGCAATGGAAAGAGGAAATGCTTACGAGAAGATGCACTGTCCACATTGCTGAAGCATAAAAAGGTCAAACTATTTTGGCTTTGTTTAGATCAGTGTTTGATGCTTCTTTATTATTTTAGATCAGAATCAAAGCCGACAGAAAGTACCTTTCTTCTGCCAAGAAGATGGCAGAAAGATACAACAAACAACAAAGCACATTGTCTTTTGTGATTGGTGAAAGTGTGTCAGTTAGAATTCCCTGTATCGATCGAGCTAGTTCAGACCTATCTCGCTTGCCTTGTGTTGTGTCTTTGGAGGCTGATGCTATTATGCAAGTGATTTCAAATAAATGTACATGGTTATAAGATTTGAATGTACATGTGTACGGCTAGAAAGGGAAGCTGTAATCTGGTTGACCGGTTTTAAAACCGGTCGACCCGTTTTAAAGCCAGTCGACCCGCTTTAAAGCGGGTCAATTTTGCATATGGGTTTTAAAGGCGGTTGACCCGGCTTTAAAGCCGGTCGACCGGCTTTAAAACGGGTTGACCGGCTTTAAAACGGGCGGCCGGCTTTAAAGCGGGTCAGGTTTTAAATCGGGCCATAACATATTCGTGCTTAGAAATACAATAAGTTCTTAATCATAACTTCAATTACTTCATGCAGCCTCAATATTGTGTTCAAATGCAACACATGTATACAGTATAGTATCATATGCAGCTTTCAATCAAAACCTATCTTGCTTTTGACTGTACTAGCCATAAATGATAATAGCTGTGAATCACAATCATGATATATGTATTGTACCTGTTGAGAACTGCTTTGCTAAACGTCTCAATGGTAGTGCAGTACTCAGGTATCTTAAGACTAGTGTGGCGTATATGAAACATATAGTATTATATCATTGGTCATTGTGTGCGTGTATTGTGATTGGTTGTGTTATACGTGTATATATTGGCAGTTGCGTGGCAACTAGTCAGTCTTGATATTTGATTTTATACTGTGTGAGAACCTACGTTACATTGGTGTCAGAAGTGGTTCAGAATGGCACAGGACAGTATAGTACTTCCGGAGATTTCAGCGGACAATTTTGAACATGCTTGGAAAAGGTTTCGTCTTGCGGCGGTGGCGAAACAGTGGCAAGCGGAAAAGCAATTGCTAATTTTACCGACGTTGTTGCGGGGCAACCTTGTCGACTACTATATGGACCTTGGCGAGGATGAAAAAAGGTCGTTGGAAGACGTGAAGCAAGCCCTTGAAAGGAAGGCCGGGATTAAGAAAGACCCGGTAGTGGCGGCTAGATATTTCAATTCCCGTTACCAAGACGACAGGGAACGCGTAATGGACTACGCTACGCAGTTGCGAAAGGCGTTTAAAGAGGCTTACCCTGAAGAAGATGTGGGTTCCGCGGTGCTGCTGCAAACATTTTTGTCTGGTCTTCGTCCTTCCATCGCTCGCCAGGTTATGTTGAAAGGTCGTCCAACTGCACTCGATAAAGCTATTGAAGAAGCCGTGACCGTTGAAGAAGCTTTGCGGTTTGGTGGCGCTGATACTATGGAAGTGCCGGTACATGCTGTTCATCCCAAGGAAACAACGACCGAAGTTGAACAACTCAGGCACATGTTGGAGCGGATGTCAAAGAAGTTTGAATCGTTTGAGCAGCAGTTAAAAGAATTGGATGCTGGTAGAGCGACCGACAACAACAGCGTGGAACGGGAAAGAAGGTCATCGGAAAAGAGAGTGTCTTTTAAAC
Organism: Ephydatia muelleri; assembly: GCA_013339895.1. Lineage (NCBI taxonomy): Eukaryota > Metazoa > Porifera > Demospongiae > Spongillida > Spongillidae > Ephydatia > Ephydatia muelleri. The sequence continues at coordinate 6,902,089 of JABACO010000009.1, forward strand.
TTCAACGTGGCAGTTCGCAAGAAGACGGTGGAGGCAGGAGAAGGAACACTTGTTTCCTATGCGGAAAGGAAGGTCATTGGAAAAGGGAGTGTACTTTAAACTTCAACGGGTCAGCACCGACGGTGGACGGGGGCTGGCGCGAAAGGAAGTAGTCCACCAAACATTCAAGCATCACAGCAAGTTACATGTACCATTACAAGCTTACGTATTCAATATTAGTAGTTTACTGCGGGTAAAGGGGCAGCTTGAGGGACAAATGGTAGAGTGTTTGTTGGATTCGGGGGCAGCGGTGTCTGTTGTCCGTTTTTCAGTTTTGTCTGATTCAGAAAAGGGTAGGATTCGTCATTCGAATGTTCAGGTGATGGGGGCCAATGGCTCACCATTAGATGTTATGGGAGTGCTTAGCCTTAAGGTACGGTTGGGCAGTTTCAAGGATGAACACGAATTCACTGTTGTGAGGGAACTTACAGTAGAATGTCTGTTTGGTGCAGATTTTATGGAGAAGAATGACGTGTTGATTGACTGCAAAAGGAGGTGTTTGCAGTTGGGTAGTAGCGCAATAGAAGTTCCTTTTATTGATTCACCTGTGCGCGCGAGCTCTGGCGGAGTCGCGGATAATTTTAAGGTGTCATCGGTAATGGTGTCTCGGACAGTAAAGTTGCCAGCACATTCAGTTTTATTGTTGCATGGTAAAATGAAGGGCGATTTTGGCGGACCAGTTTGGTGTGGGGAGGAAGGGCTTGTAGAAGGAGGAGAGTCAGTAGGGAATCCCAACTATATTCTTGTAGCCAGAAGTCTTAGCAGAGTAAATGACCAGGGCGAGGTTTCAATTCAAGTGATGAATGTCGGACCGATGGAGGTAACTTTGCATAAAGGCACCAAAATTGCAAACTTCGTCCCTAGGCGTAATGTTTTTCTGTTGGAGGATGTTGAAGGGCATGCGCAGCGAGGTGGTGCGTCTGAGAAACTCCGTAAAGGTAGTTTGTTGAAGGTCGATCTGCAGGGAAGCGAACTAACAACGAAGGAAATGAAAGAGTTGCGAGGATTGTTGGAGGAGTATAGCGAGCTGTTTTCAGACGGGGAGTTGGGCAGGACGTCTAAGGTCAAGCATGGAATTTCGACGTCTGGGCCACCGATTAGGCAACCTATCCGTCGACAGCCAGTGGCATTGAGGAAAACGGTGCAGGAAGAGGTACATAAGATGTTGAAGAACAAGGTTATTCGTCCCAGCACGAGTCCCTGGTCTTCGCCGATCATCATGGTGAGAAAGAAAGATGGAAGTTGGAGGTTTTGCATTGATTTTAGAAAATTGAATTCCGTTACGCACAAGGATGCTTATCCTTTGCCGCGTATCGATGAAACGTTGGAATCTTTGGCTGGGTCTACTATTTTCTCTACGTTGGATCTCGCATCTGGCTATTGGCAGGTGGAGTTGGAAGAGAACGATAAGGAGAAAACTGCATTTTCTACGATGGAAGGCCATTTTGAATTCAACGTTATGCCTTTTGGCCTGACCAATGCACCGTCCAGTTTTCAGAGATTAATGACATGTGTACTCTCGGGGCTGACAAATGACCAGTGTTTAATTTACATTGATGACATAATTGTTTTTAGTGCAACGTTTTCTGAACATCTTGATAGGCTTAGAAACGTTTTCCAGAGGGTTCAAGATGCAGGGCTCAGGTTGAAAGCCAACAAGTGTCATTTTGCTCAATCGAAGGTGAGCTATTTGGGTCACATCGTTTCGAAGAATGGCGTGGAACCTGATCCATCGAAAATACAGGCTGTGTTGCACTATCCTGCTCCCAATAATGTGAAGGAACTTAGACAGTTCTTGGGGTTGGCCAATTATTATCGTCGTTTTGTTCAGGGCTATTCCAGAATAGCATCTCCACTCTTCAAACTAACGAACAAGACTGATCTTAAAACTTTCAGCTGGACTGCACAGTGTACAATGGCTTTCCAGGAACTCAAGGAGAGATTGACCACTCCACCAGTCCTAGCATTTCCACAGTTTGATAGGGAGTTTTTGTTAGCAACAGATGCTTCTGACTCAGCTATTGGAGCTGTCTTAAGTCAGGCTGATGACAATGGGACCGAGAAGGTTATTGCTTACTGGAGTAGGCAATTGACGAAAGCAGAGCGCAACTACTCGACTATTGAGCGTGAAGCCCTTGCTATAGTAAAGGCAGTTAAGGAGTTTTATCCATACTTGTATGGACATGATTTCATACTGCAAACTGACCATCAACCTCTAGTGCACATGAACAACCTGAGAGATGTGGGTGGGCGTGTCACACGTTGGTCAATGTTCCTGCAACAGTTTCGATTCACTGTAAGGCACAAAGCAGGCAAGTTAAATGGGAATGCTGATGGCTTGTCAAGGACACCATCAATTCAGCTGGCTGCAGCTATCTCTCAGGTGGAGTCTTCAGACAACTTTGCCAAGATCAAAGAAGCTCAAGCCAAGGATGCTTACATGGTATTGGTGTATGAGGCAGTGAAGGATGGTAAACCACCTCCAGGACTTACCCGTCAGAATGGAAAGATCTTCATACATAAGGGAGTGCTATGTAGGCGATTCAAAGAGTCCGGGGATTCAGAGGTTTGCATTCAGATGCTGATACCATTAGAAATGAGATCAACAATTCTTGAGCACCTGCATAACAGAGCAGGGCATATGGGTGTAAAGCGAACCTTGGAGCGAGTGAGGCATCGTTTTTATTGGCCGGGGTATGAGTCGGATGTTGAGCGATGGGTACGAGAATGTGAGACATGCCAGAAAAGAAACAATCCTCAACCCTGTCCTCAAGCTCCATTGGGTACTATCAGTGCTAGCCACCCATTTCAGAAGATAACATGGGACATTATGGGTCCATTACCTGTTACAAGGAAAGGTAACAAGTACATTTTGGTTGTTACAGATGTTTTCAGCAAATGGGTGGAAGCATTTCCTTTGCAAGTTACTGATGGTCTCACTTTGACCAGCATTTTGATGGATGAGGTTATATGTCGGTACGGTGTTCCTCAACAGTTACATAGTGATCAAGGAAGTAACCTAAATGCAGAAGTCAATCAAAGACTGTGTCAGCTGCTTGGGATTGAACGCAGTAGAACAACCGCGTACCACCCACAAGGAAATGGGCAGGTGGAAAGATTCAATCGCACTGTTGAAGCAATTTTGGCTAAGATGGTAGGGGAGCATCAAGATGATTGGGACAAACATTTGCAGAAGGCGGTGTTTGCATACAGGACATCGTTGCATGAGTCCACAGGATACTCACCATACTTTGTCAATTTTGGACGTTCACCTGTTTTACCAGTTGATGTTATGTTGGGTCGTTTTGGTACAGGAGAGAGGGGTGATGGTACTATTCCCCAGTATATAAAGGAGGTGAAGACAACCTTAAAGATGGCTTATGATGTGATCAGAGAGAATTTGGATGTTGCTCAGAAGAAAAGGAAAGAGAGGAGAGATAAGCATTGTGCTGAGGTGAATTTTAAGGTTGGGGATAGAGTTTGGCTCTTTAATCCAGCAGTGAAGGTTGGCGAGACGAGGAAACTGTCTTCACAGTGGAGAGGGCCCTACACTGTAATCGACAGAGTCAGTCCGGTGAATTACAAGATTCAACTGATTGGAACAACGAGAACTCAGATAGTTCACCACAATAGGATGAAGATGTGCCATGGCGATCCGGAAAAGTGGAACTCAGAACAATCAAATGAAGACGATCCAGCAGTCCTTCCAGATGATGCATCATTTGATCTGGGGTTTGATTGTGGTGGAGTTGAACGTTCAATCGGTGGGTATGTAGGTGCTGATGATGAGATACCACAGCAGCCGGTACACCTCCACAGATCTCAGAGGGATCGTCATCCTCCTCTAAGATATGGCCAGTATTATACACACTGAACAAAACTATTACTATACATATATGCAAGGAGTTAAGGGGAGAGTAATGTGGCGTATATGAAACATATAGTATTATATCATTGGTCATTGTGTGCGTGTATTGTGATTGGTTGTGTTATACGTGTATATATTGGCAGTTGCGTGGCAACTAGTCAGTCTTGATATTTGATTTTATACTGTGTGAGAACCTACGTTACACTAGCTACACCTATATTTGGAATTAGCAATATCAGCAATTTTAACCATTACAAGATGCCGCATTTCCTTAAGGATGCTTGTTATGCCTATGTTTCTTTGTACCAAATGTTTGTATAGTGATCCCGCAAATTAATGTAATTGTAGTTGTCATAGCAACCATCACCGTTTATTACATTGCGCTCCGTAATATGGGGGCGTTTCTTAACGTTTTTGCAAAACCC
>JABACO010000009.1:6911420-6913920 GCA_013339895.1 Ephydatia muelleri
GTGGTGTGTTCAGTGCACGAGTGGTGTGTGTGTGTATGTGTGTGTATGTGTGTGTGTATGTGTGTGTGTATGTGTGTGTGACGAATATGGTGTACAGGCTATTTACATAACAATCAAGTGTGTACATTCATGCATATGTACGTGCTTTGTGAAAATAGTGACAGTGTGAGAAATAATAACACAAATTCACTACGTGGTACTGTGTGTGTGTGCATATGTGTGTATGTGTGTTCATTCATGCACATGTACGCTTTGTAAAAACTCTGCAAGTGGTACAAGCCCAGTCTCTGTGTGTATGTGCATGTGTGTGTGCATGTGTGTGTGCACAGGTGTGTACATTCATGCACATGTACGCTTTGTAAAGACAGTGTGAGAAATAAGAACCCAAAGTCACTGCAAGCGTTACAAGCCCAGTCTGTGTGTGTGCATGTGCATGTGTGTGTGTGTTGTGTGTGTGTGTTTGTGACGAATATGGTATTTACATAACAATGTGCAAGTGTGTTCTTGCACATGTTTACATGCTTTGTGAATAACAGTGTGAGATATAAGAGCCCAAAGTCTCACCAAGTGGTACAAGCCCAGTCTGTGTGAGTGTATGTGTGTGTGTATGTGTGTATGTGTGTGTCGTGTGTGTGCACAGGCGTGTACATTCATGCACATGTACACTTTGTGTGAGAAATAAGAACCAATGTCACTGCAAGTGGTACAAGCCCTCTCTGTGTGAGTGTGTGTGTGTGTGTGTGTGTGTGTGTGCACAGGTGTGTACATTCATGCACATATACGCTTTGTAAAGACAGTGTGAGAAATAAGAACCCAAAGTCACTGCCAGTGGTACAAGCCCAGTCTGTGTGTGTGTGCACATGCATGTGTGTGTGCACATGTGTGTACATTCATGCACATGTGTGTACATTCATGCACATGTACACTTTGTGTGAGAAATAAGAACCAATGTCACTGCAAATGGTACAAGCTCTCTTGTGAGTGTGTGTGTGTGTGTGTGTGTGTACACAGGTGTGTACATTCATGCACATGCTCTATTTGTGAAAACAGTGTGAGAAATAAGAACCCAAAGTCTCAGCAAGTGGTACAAGCCCAGTCTGTGTGTGTGTGTGTGGGGGAGGGGTGTACAGGCTATTTACATAACAATGCAAGGTGTATTGTTACACATGTACGTGCTTTGTGAATAAAGTGTGAGAAATAAGAGCCATAAGTCACTGCAAGCCCAGTCTGTGTATGTGTGTGTGTGTGTGCTACATTCATGCACATGTACGATTTGTGAAAACAGTGAGAGAAATAAGAACCCCAAGTATCTGCAAGTGGTACAAGCCCAGTCTGTGTGTGTGCATGTGCATGTGCGTGTGTGTGTGTGTGTCCATGTATGTGTGTGTCATGTGTGTGTGCACAGGCGTGTACAATTCATGCACATGTATACTTTGTGAAAACAGTGTGAGAAATAAGAACCAATGTCACTGCAAGTGGTACAAGCCCAGTCTGTGTGTGTGTATGTGTGTGTGTTTGTGTGTGTGTGTGTGTGTGTGTGTGTGTGTGTGTGTGTGTCCATGTATGTGTGTGTCATGTGTGTGTGCACAGGCATGTACAAGTATACTTTGTGAAAACTGTGAGAAATAAGAACCAATGTCACTGCAAGTGGTACAAGCCCAGTCTGTGTGAGTGAGTGTGTGTGTGTGTGTGTGTGTGTGTGTGTGTGTGTGTGTGTGTGTGTGTGCGCGCGCACACAGGTGTGTACATTCATGGACATGTACGATTTGTGTGAGAAATAAGAACCCAAAGTCTCTGCAAGTTGTACAAGCCCATGTGTGTGTGTGTGTGTGTGTGTGTGGCGTGGACGTGTTTGTGTGTGCAAAGATACAGTAGGTAGGTGTGTGGCAGGTAACAATGCAAGTGCGTAGTGCATGTTCACGTGCTATGTGAGCTAAGTTATAGTATCCTTGCGCAGTGTAGCCGAGTGGGCGTGACAGGAATGAAGTTAAACAAGCAAATGTGGGAAAGCTTTATAATACACTACTAGGTACCGAACGGTGATGCGAGTGACTAGGAAAAAAAAAATCCTTACGCGCGTCCGCGACGTGGGAGGCGGCGACAACCATCAGGCGCTAGCTGACAACCATTCACTTGGATCCGTTAATTCGGTACGATCGTCATATAACTCATCTTCTTTGACCTCAGAAAATAAAACAAACAGACACTGAGTTGCGAACGGCTATATAGCTTAGTTTAAGGCGGAGATTGGGCGGAACAAGGAAGTGATTAATATTCATGCGGAATGGGAGAATGGAACTAGGGTTGCCTGGGCAAATCGAGCAGGAAATGTGCATTAACTTTGCACGCCTGTATCTCCGCAACGGATAGAGTGAAAATTAACGAACAGAACAAATCAATAGCTATAGGACCCCTCTACCTACAAACCGAATTTGAAGCGATTTGATTACTCCTGCCGAAAGTTATGACGGGTTCATACCCTGTGGGGTATCGGACGTTG